>PQXI01000009.1:0-129950 GCA_004786145.1 Botrytis paeoniae | reverse complement strand
GGGGGTTGAAGACAATAGTCTGAGCATGGAAGTAAAGCTCGAGAATGTCGTTTGGTTCAGATCTCACTTGATCCTAATGGAGCTGTCATAAACATAAATGGTGTCGAATGTCCAATTGTTTTTATAGTACTACTACATAGAAAAGATGTTACGCCCTCGATAACTACGGGTACATATCTGAATGTAAAATGGTATGTGCTTGCTGTAATATGAGAACCGCCATTACCCCTTTTCGTTACCCATAGGATTGCAATGACAGAGCCGGCATGAATCAGGATGTTTTTCAAAGTGGTAATTAGATACCAGGTACGCAATTGAATGTGATTAACTCGAATCCAAGTCAAGCAGCTCATTGTGAGATGAGAGAAATATCTCCATTGGAAGAAGCTTGGTAACTTGGATCAGCGATGCAAAATTTGACCACTTGGTGTTATTAAGTGCATTCACATGAATGTTGGGAAGTGAATACTTGCTAAGATCACGCAACGATCTTACTTCACTTCACTTCAACCCATCCGTCAAATATAATTATTCTATGACTTTAAGCAATTAATCCTATCCCTCAAAACTTTCTCATAACATCATTAACCAAATCCCCACCGAAAGTCGCTCCTGCACCAAATACCGCTGCATTACCAAATTTAGTAGCCATCTTCTTTGCCCATTCGTGATGCTATTTTTGATTAGTTTTGCATCGTGGACTGGATTCCCATATGACATACCTTAGGATTCTGAGGATGTGCGGGATGACTTGGATCTTGAGCTTCTTGGCTCATTTTACTTGGGTTAAAGCCACCGTTTGGGTTGTATCGAGGATCTATGTATTGGGATGGTTGGCCATTTCCTTGCTGTTCTTGCCGTTAGTATAGCCGGATTTTGAGTCTATCCGGTTATCGAGATACGAGAACGATTAATAAACAGGGAAGTACACTAGAGACACCGTTATATGGAAAGAGTGTTATAAGACTAGAATACTTACAGGAAGTTGTGCCATAATTGATTGAAATTGAGCTGGAGCAACAGCACCACTTTGTTGCAAGTATTCGAGCTCAGTTCGAATGGTATTGAGAGATCGGTTTATAGATGCTTGGTCTGGCATGTTGAAGTTGATTTATATTTTTATTTGACGTGAATCGAGTATCGTAAGAGGGAATTTATTATCTTTTTACATCGTGATTTCGTTAACGTTATGTGAATACCAGACCAGCTGAAGTCGTTATTTTCAAGTGTGTGATTTCCAGGTAAGGAAGGAGGTCAAATGAGTCGACGTCATCGATAATGTTTTTGGCTGATAGATTTTGCCATGTTTGACCGCTTTATATCTATCGCCCTCTTGTTCAATGTTTAAGTATCTTCGATAACTTCAAATCTCGCAAACCTCACACTCTCTTTACATATAATTTATACATATACCAACATGCCTAGCCCATCATCTTTAAGCAAGACCATCGCCCTCAATAATGGCGTACAAATGCCCCGTATTCATCTCGGTGTTTACATGACCTCTGGACGAGAAACCGAAACCGCCGTATCAAACGCTCTCGCAGCAGGATATCTCGCAATTGATTCTGCTGAATGGTATGCGAACGAGGCACAAGTTGGTTCAGCAATGAACAAATACTTGAATGCCAATAAAAATGTCAAAAGAGAGGATTTATGGTTCACGACAAAATTAAAAACAAACACAAGCTATGACGCTACGAGGAAGGCCGTAAAGGATAGCTTGAAGAGAAGTGGTTTGGATTATATTGACTTATATCTATTGCATAGTCCGTATGGCGGAAGAAAGCGTAGACTGGAATGTTGGAGAGCGGTAGAAGATGCTATTGCGGATGGAGAGGTGAGGGCTGGTGGTGTGAGTAATTATGGTGTAAAACATGTAAGTTTCCCCTTTCCCAGGTCCTCTTTTCAATCTCCAAGTACACATTTGAATAGTTCATCTCGATCGTTCCAATATTCCTGGAGTTGGTTGGCGTATCTCTCGGCCCGATGTTCTAAATATTGTATAATTTCTCTCCGTTTAGTCGCAGACACGAGGCTAATATTTTCTTTCCAATAGTTACAAGAAATACTCGATTCAAAGCCACGAATAATCCCCGCTGTGAATCAAATCGAGGTCCACCCATTCAATACTCGAACCGACATCACTTCATTCTGTCAATCGAACGGTATCGTAGTCGAAGCGTATGCACCTTTGGCTCGAGCATTACGAATGAAACATCCCAAGATCGTCTCTTTATCGAAGAAATATTCGTGTAGCCCCGCACAATTATTGGTAAAATGGTCTTTACAACATGGTTATGTACCGTTGCCAAAGAGTGTAACAAAGGAAAGAATCGTTTCTAATGGCGATGTTGATGGCTTTGAGATTGAGGATGGAGATATAAAAGAAATGGATGGTTTAGATGAATATTTGGTGACAGACTGGGATCCTACTGATGCGGATTAATTAGATTGATTAGTATTGAATGAACCAGATTTTAAATGCAATATTCATGATCGCGGAGTGAACCATCTCAGGAATCTTGTCCCCTCAACCCAATTTCACCTTCTTCTGAAGAGTGAAGCATTCTGTTTTGCCTTCAACTCCGATACAGACATAATCGCTAAAGCCCCTTCATTACTTTTTGGCTCACTGTACACCAAATATTGATGAAGGTTGCGACCAACTATGGAGTTGCGCTGTTCTTCTAGAATGAAACATCTCCGCGATTTTGTAAAATGAATTCAAAGATTGAGTCGAGACTGAAATGTCCTTGTTCTATTTTCGGGGGATTCCTATAATATTTACCACGCATCTCCCCATCTCCCCCCATGAATTACCCCTCATCCGATACCGGAAAAATTCCGATTAACGAAAGTATTCATCACAACTTTGACAAATCTTTCTTCCTATCTTCACCAAGAATACTCGAAACATTGGCATCCACCTTGAGCCACCTTCGCCGGATATATTGTAATGCTTTAGAAGTGTTGAGTCGAGGTAAGCGATTGCCGCAAGAAAACCCATATGAGGGTGAGGTGGCACAGTGAAGTTGTTACGCTTCTGCAGGAACAAAATGAAGTATTACCAAATAATTTCATGGGTACAGTTCCAAGACCTCGGGACATGTAGGAAGACTGGGAACTCTCGGAGAAATGTATTGTAACATTTTTATCCTGGCTGCCTGGTTTGGGATGCGCGGGGCTTTCATTTTTCCATCTCACATCTTCATCAAAGAGTCAATTATCCTTGATAATTACCCCAGCGTGGCTAGGGATCTTTGCATGCGCCATACATGCCTCAGCATTGCATTTAGAAAAAGTTTGCCGAGCATGCTAATGCAAGATTCCGGGTACGTGAAAGCTTGGGCTGTTAATCTATATGCGTATTGGCCAATAGGAGATGTACGATAAGAATTTCTATTTGATTCATCGGTGACACCGTGTATAACATGTCATTGGTCGATTTCAACCTCTCTCCTGCTCTTCTTTCAGTTGGAGTTGAATAATCTTCAAAACGGGATGATTTTCCGTTGTCGGGATTTTTCAGGTATCCAGTAAAAGTAAAGATCCAGAGAAGAGCAGAGAAGGAAAGGGTAAACTTCCTGAGACTATTCTGATTTTGGTTAGATCAACGGGGGTGGATAAAGCAAAGGATCAATTAGATTTGATACTTCGACATATCTCCATTGTCCCACGCAGATACACCAAATATCAAGTGGGATGAAAGCTTCAGCCATACAATATGCAGTGTAACGATACGACCGATCACGGCGTGGAGGGGGTCACGTCATGTATCAGATTTTCTTCAATTTTCTCATGGAACATGCAATTCCGCTGACAGAATGAGAATTCTCACGATACAGACGATCATTTTCATAGTAAAAACAATTATGCAAGAGATTGAGTGAGACCTGTTGATTTGACAGGAAGAATGCAATTGGAAAATCTTTATCAAGTCATCTAACTTCATTACTTTTCTCACCCCTCCTCTCCTCTATCCGAACCTCCAATATCGGAGCCACAAAAAAATACTGGAGGCATGGATGTACATACAAGCCTTTACCTAGCTAGACAATCTATTAGCACATTTCATCGAATATTCAATGGGTCCTGAACCGGCACCAAAGTGTTACTAGTTCGTACACTCTAATCCACCCCACCTCGATACAAAAAGGTCTCTCTTCCCTTCAGTCTTGCCGGTTGCTTTACTCAATCTACAAACTTCTATTCTTCTTTTTCACGTAACGTTCATATTGCCAATTTCTTCATTTGATACCCAAATAACCACAATAATAATCATGTCTAACCTTCCATCTGAGCCTGAGTTCGAGCAAGCTTACAATGGTGTGCCCCTCCTTGTGCACCCTCACATGTAAACAAATGACTGACCAAAATTTCTTCAGAGCTTGCCTCAACTCTTGAGAATTCCACCCTTTTCGAGAAGAACCCAGAATACCGTACCGCCCTCAAGATCGTTTCCATCCCAGAAAGAGTCATCCAATTCCGTGTCGTCTGGGAAGATGACAAGAACCAAGTCCAAGTCAACCGCGGATACCGTGTGCAATTCAACAGCGCTCTCGGACCATACAAGGGAGGATTGAGATTCCACCCTACCGTCAATCTCAGTGTTTTGAAGTTCTTGGGTTTCGAGCAAATCTTCAAGAATGCTTTGACTGGACGTAAGTTTAAACTATTCACAACTCTTCGATTCGATAAAAGCGGATATAAATCAAGGATAATATACTGACGCTTTCTCTCAACAGTGAACATTGGAGGTGGTAAGGGAGGAGCCGACTTCGACCCAAAGGGCAAATCCGACAACGAAATCCGCAGATTCTGCGTTTCTTTCATGCGCGAATTGAGCAAGCACATTGGAGCCGATACCGATGTCCCAGCTGGTGACATCAATGTTGGAGGAAGAGAGATCGGATTCCTCTTTGGTGCCTACAAGGCCATCCAGAACAAATGGGAGGGTGTTCTTACTGGAAAGGGAGGAAGCTGGGGTGGATCTTTGATCAGACCTGAGGCTACCGGTTATGGTCTCGTCTACTACGTCGCCCACATGATCCAATATGCTGGTCAAGGTTCATTCCAAGGAAAGCGCGTTGCCATCTCCGGATCCGGAAACGTTGCTCAATACGCTGCTCTCAAGTGCATTGAGCTTGGTGCCACCGTTGTATCCCTCTCCGATTCTCAAGGTTCTTTGATCGCTGAAGGAGATGCATACTTCACCCCAGAAGACGTTGGAAAGATCGCCGAGTTGAAGCTCAAGAGACAATCACTCACCGCTTTCGAACATGGAGGAAAATACAAGTACGTCGAGGGTTCCAGACCATGGACCCACGTCAAGGTCGATGTTGCACTTCCATGTGCTACCCAAAACGAAGTCAGCAAGGAAGAGGCTGAGTCTCTCGTTGCCAGCGGTGCTAGATACATTGCTGAAGGATCCAACATGGGTTGCACACAAGAGGCCATTGATGTCTTTGAGGCTGAGCGCAAGGAGAAGAAGGGTGAGGCCATCTGGTATGCACCAGGAAAGGCTGCCAACGCTGGTGGTGTCGCTGTTTCCGGTCTTGAGATGGCACAAAACAGTGCTCGTATCAGCTGGACTCAAGAGGAGGTTGATGAGAAGCTCAAGGATATCATGAAGAATGCATTCGAGAACGGATTGGAGACTGCCAAGAAGTACGTCGAGGCAAAGGATGGCGAATACCCATCTTTGGTTGCTGGTTCCAACATTGCTGGATTCGTCAAGGTTGCTAGTGCTATGCACAACCACGGTGATTGGTGGTAAATGTTTATGATGTTGATGAATTAAATGGCCGGATACTTTAAAAACTTGTATATATGATGCGGGATTTGCGGGTTGGGTGGGAAATATCTTTTGCGTGGGAAATCAGGTAGCTTAAAGTTATAACTTTGATGGAAATGAATTAAATAACCAAAGAATAATCTCAGTTTTTTGATAGTGAATGATTATGTGTTTATGACTGAAAAAAATTCGAAGCTCAAATGTGTTTGCTTGTTTCATGGAGTATCTGCACATCAGGTAGAACTCCAAAGTGATCGCAGCTAGTTGATATAGGCAAATTTGGCATTACATTTGTGCCTTTTTAATTGTGCCTCTGGCCCCCTAACGAGTGATTCGAAACTAGGTTAGAGTCTCGAATTCTCAAGTTCAATATTACTCCTTACGTTACCCCTGCAAATCTCCTAGAGAAATAAACAGCTAAATCTTGTGCTGAAAAGTAACTGTCTACCTAGGTAGGTAATTTACTCTCATTATTGGGTTGACTGATAAAAAGCATTCATATAGGAAAGGAAGCTGGATATAGAAAACATGGGATGGGATGGGATGGGATAAAGTCTTGAGGGGGGGGGGGGGAGGTACAACTTTCTTATGCTTGGGTTTGGAAGGGGATATCGAAGCCAGATGATTCCACATATTAGGAAGTTTCTGTAGTTTGTTTGGCGAGGCAGTGGATGATAGGTTTTGTAGCGTAATGAAAGACATTAGACATGAAATTCCACGAAGACACATTCCATCTATGGGGTAGACATGGTTGGTCAGAATGTGATATGGTTGACTTTGTCATTAAAGCCGATGCAAGTGTAAGTCGACATCGGATTGGTCAATATAAGTAATGTGTAACGTTACCATTTTATTGCTCAAACACTTGTGACCTCTCGTCGGCCTTTTAAGATAACTATAAATTTAAGCATCAAGGTTCTATAGTACCCGAAGATCGATCTTTTCAAATCTCCGACTCGTAGATTAGAAGAAAATCAGCTTTCGGCATGTATAGAAGTGGAAAAAATCATGCAGATCTACCGAGCTACCCCAGATATGTCAGGCGGCTAGAAGTTTGCTTACCCCTGAAGGCGTTCACTTCCCCCTGTCTCCCCCGGAAATCACAAGGCAGATAGAAAATGTAACAAGGATTTGTCGCAAGTGCGAAATTCTCTTCCAGGAAGTCCACCAATCTAGAAGCTTTGTAGTAGTTGGAAGTATTGACTCTGGGACGAGCAATCTCCGCACTTCTCGAATCATCTCAAAATGCGATGGTAGTGAGAGGAGATATGTACCTGGACGTTATCATTATCCTTACACCAGATTTCCATTTCGGCTGAATTCTTTCGGTAGAATTTTTTAGCCATGCAGCCTTGTACTCCGTGCCTATAGCTCATGTGGTACAGACAGAGATGGCGACAAGATCTTTGGAATTGCGGTAATCCCGCTTCCAAATAAACTCTATTTACCCTTTTTTTCCGAGCAGAGAGAAATAAGAAAAGGCAAATATCCTTCGCGCAAAGATTCGGTTCTCCTTTTTCATGCATGTGAAGTCTGGAATTATCCTTCACAAGATACAGAATGTAACATCAGACACTTTGGACGCGTAGGTATTGACTTTCCTATTGTACGAGTGATTTGAGTTTCATCTCCGATGATCAAAGAATTGTCTATCATGTGAATTCCAATGATAGTGGCATGCTGAAGAGCCGCGCAAGAAGGACCGAATGCTTGGTGCTGGTGTTGATGGTCCCTTGTAATCTCATCTCATGGAATTTGGATTGAAGCAAATAAGTGAGTGTATCATGGTTATCATTTGATTCTGTCGCGTTATTGATCCGAGCATGAGGAAGTTAAAAAAGAGGTAAAGGAAATGTATAAAAACCATAGATATGGAGCTTAAGAAGATACGCCTGGTCATCATTCTTTTTACTTCTTGTATATAGCTTTTTCCATCTCCAAGTCATCATGATGAGCTCAAAGTCCTCCTTGTCACTTGGGATTTACTTCCTTTCAATACTCGCTACTATAAATGCCCAATATTCCCTTGCAGCCACATACAACGCAGCAAACTTCTTCAGTGATTTCACTTTCTTTACCGCAGCCGATCCAACAGCAGGATATGTGGTATATGAACCACTCGCCGCTGCTGAAGAAGCTGGTCTAGTATCCACAGCAAATAATCAGGTATACTTGGGAGTGGATCATACGACACTTAACCCAAGTGGAGGACGAGAAAGTGTGCGATTAACCAGCAACCAAGCATGGGGTGAAGGTATGAAGGTCCTCCACATAGATGGAGAGGAAGCTGACCAGATAAGGCGTCTTCATAGCAGATATCGAGCACATGCCTGGTGGCGTTTGTGGTATATGGCCTGCATTTTGGATGTTCGGTCCAAATTGGCCAAATAGTGGGTTAGTCTCCAGTGTGTCCAAACTGACAATGAGATTGTTAAAGAATATTCAGAGAGATCGATATCATCGAGGGAGTCAACCTTGGCACAACTAATACGATAACGCTTCACACCGCCGCCGGCTGTACAGTCAGCAACTCAAATTCACAGAGTGGAACGACCACTATAACGTCAAATTGTAATCAAGACAATGCGGGTACAGGATGCGGTGTTGCTACATCGGTATGTTAACAAACATCGAATCACGAAATGTTGGATGTACTAACCACAGAAATCAGAACACCCAGAATTATGGCACTGGCTTCAATGCAATTGGTGGTGGCGTGTATGCAATGCAATGGGCTAGCACTGGCATTTATGTCTGGTTCTGGCCTCGAGGTTCCATTCCGGCTGATATCACTGCTAAAGATATTGATGTCAGCTCTTGGGGAACCCCCTTGGCAACCTTCAGTGGTAGTGGATGTAATTTTGACAAGTCTTTTGCAAGTCAGAATATCGTCTTTGATACCACTTTTTGTGGAACATGGGCAGGATCTGTTTGGTCTTCGGGCTCTTGTGCTAGTGCGGCTTCGACTTGTCAGGGTTATGTTGCGCAGAATCCTAGTGCGTTCACTAATGCTTATTGGTTGATCAATTATGTTCAGGTTTGGCAGTAGAAGACAGTGGGGGTTGGTGATTATTTATGGGGATGTGAGTGGTTTGCATGGCTATGTACATAGTTTCTTGTATATACTGTTAATCTCTTCTTGAGCATCGGAAAATGGCCTTACCAGCGATAATTTGCAAGTGATGAATCACACCAACTTTAATGGGGCTTGAAAACTGTGAATTAGCCATGTAATTCAGTGAAGTTGTCTTTTTGATTCAATTAATTACCTGAGCTTTCCAGTACTGGTTTCCTCGTATCGACCTTAATATGATTCCCTCCTTTGTGAAGTAAAGGTTTTTCTACTCTATCGTAGAACTTATCGAGCCCAGTGGCTTGAATCTTGATCCCAGACGATATTCGAGACTCGAGAGGGGTATTAACCACGCTTAAAGAGCACAATTCTCACCTGGAACTCACGAGACTCTACGGGCCATCTCTGATACTCGAAGGCAATTGTAAAAGCTAGACCTATCACCAGGCATTTTTGGAGAATTTGCAAATACTTCACTCGTAGTGAACACATTTCACGGCTCAATAACCGTGGCCTCGAAACTAGAATTATAATTCCATATCTAGTTTTCAGTGCGGTTCCTGGGTAGAATGAAGAATAAACCATCTCTATTGATTATCTTTCGCGACGTTGAGAGAAGGTTTGACTTCTGAGCTTGTTTTGTGGAGCTCATTCCAGGGGTTTGCAAGGTCAGATTGCCGTTGTTATCCCTAAACCCACAGTGTATGCATCATATTCATAATCGATCACAACGTCGCTCGCAGAACATTCACAGTCTTCCTTCAGAATCAGAATGACCCAAAACAACGTAATGATTGATTGAATAGCTGTCGGTTTCAATCAGTTGGTCAAACCACAAATCTGCGAACATTACTAAGAGTGATGGTAGAACGTATCTGGGTGCAACCCGTATCAACACATCGGCGTCGACGCAAAGCACAGTCTAGATGTTGGCTGGCTGCAACAATTTGCTTCACAGGGAACCTGCGGTAAGAGGAGCGATACAATGAGAAGAAGGCTAACCCTAGAAGCTCCTTCATTAAATTGGCTTGTGAGACATGTCAAAATTGTTTGACTTGACCCGAAGACGCGAAAGCCGCACGACGATACTGTATGCTACATATAACAATACAAGAAAAACAGAGGTCAAAATGGAAGTCAATAGTATTAGATTGATTTGTGGAGGTTATGAACCAATATCTGGAGCTGAGCACGAGAATTTCAGCTTGTAAAGTGCATTGGAATATCTTGGCGCGATTGCCTAAGCTCAATGTATTGTACTTGTATCAATTCCTAGATTCAACAACTATTACCATTCATATCTACATACCTAAATTTTATGCCACTGCTCTTATCCCCAATCTCTCTAAACTCAACGACGAACTCCAATGAACAGTTACTATGCGTCATTCCTCTTTCTCTTGGTTCGCAAGTCTCTTCTTATACGCCTCACAACTCAAGCGAATGCCTTCCTCCAAACCTACTTTTGCTTCGTATCCCAGGATTCGTTTCGCCTTTTCACCACTCGCATATCTAATAGCACAAGCATCATTCACACTGCCTCTACTCAAAGTAGGTTCTTTCGACCCAGTTAACCACGAGGCAGCTTCTGCCAAAAGGCCGGCTACCCAAGCCAAACCTTGCGGTATCGTTGCTTCATAAGGCGGGATATGTCCGAACTCTTTCCATACAGCTATGCTAAAATCTCGGAATGTGATTGGCGTGTTGTTTTGTATGAAGAAGATTTCACCTGCAGCGGTTGGCGTGTTCGAGCGAAGATTTTCAGCCGCAAGCACATGAGCATCCGCGACATTTGTGACGTAGGTTATATCCCAGAGATTATCAGCTGATCCAATAATGAAGGGAGTCTCTCCTTTCGCTATACATGCGTGTATAGGGGGAATGAGCTGTTTGTCGCCCGGACCCATGATGACTGATGGTCGAAGGATGCATGTTGAGAACGTAGTGGAATTTGCTGCTAGGACATTTTTTTCTGCCTTTGCCTTTTATTCGAATTAGTAGATTGATTTCCCACTTCGGAATTTTACTACCTTTGATTCGCCATATATTGATGACCTTTTCACCGTCGGCCACCGTTCATCAATGTTTGTGTAAGAATGCGCCCAATCATCAACCACAGAGCAACAGCTACTTGTGTAAATAAATACACCTACCCCAGCATTTTCCGTAGCATTCAAGATATTACGAGTTCCCTCGACGTTCACACTTAGTATTCGCTCCTCTATTCTGCGATTGTATCTTTCGCTCAACGGGGGAACTATTCCGGCTGTGTGAATAATGACATCCGGCTTGGTGTGGCGAAGGACACCTCTTAGTTTCTCCGTATCTAGAATATCGCACGCCACAAAACTGATGTTTGGTGGGTATTTCGATTTAGTTTTCCATTCGAAGGTATCTTCACTAATGTCCAAAATTTTGATTAAACTAGAAGGGTACTTTTTGTGCAGTGCATCGACAATGGCCGAGCCAACAAAGCCGAGGCCACCGGTGACTAGGACGCTTTGGATCACCATAATGTAAGCTTGTTGGCCTAGGTGTAATACGAAGACAATACCAAAGACTGTTTTTGTTAGCAAAGGAAGAAGTTATCAGCAAGTGTGACGAAGATCGTCGTCTGTACATGATAGTTACACCTTCCCTGTCGGAGATAGCTCCGAGTCCATTTCCTATTACCAATATTCGAAAACTTCTGAAGAACTCAATTGAGCTCTGCTTCAAAGCCAATCTCTTGTGGATAGAATAGATCAAGCTTATTTCAGGAGATATCTAACATCTTTTTCGAAAAAAGACTTGGCATGGTACTAATCCACCCAACTAGACAAGAATAAACGTTCATTGTGCTCTATAGTAACCTTAGCATTCACAAACACAGAAATCTCGCCCAGCCTTCCAATTTTTGCCATGTATCGTCAATGTCAGCTTGATCAAATATTCGGTTCCATGACATATCGGCTAGTTGTCTTTCTGGGTGATGATACTCGAAACTAATCCCAGCTCATGGACAATGAAATGTGTGTTCTGGGCTCTTCCCCACAACAGGGGGACTGATAGTGGACTAGCAGAGTGCAGTGCTTGTTTTAGAGATCAAGCCCTGTAATTCGTCAACTAAGCCCGATAAGTCTTCAGCCACAGACTAAACTATGACTAATGCAAATGTTTGCGCCACAACCGTTCTTCAAGCTACATTCACTCGACTTTTCATCTGACGTTTCTCAATGTTCAACATCAGAATGCAATTTGCCCAATTCCCTGTACGACGTCGGACGATTTACATAATAGGAGGAACCAAAGGCCCGATGAAAGATGACCCCTAATAGTATCAGAGATGACGGAGATCATCCTCCTTCCGATGATACGACATCTCACACGAGCATTGGAAAAAGATCTCGTGACCAAATGGAGCGACCACACAAGATACCAAACTCTATAAAGTCATGTAATGAATGTAGGCAACAGAAAGTAAGTGTCCGCGACATTCGGTGTATTTATTTACTGACTCATACCCCTAGCTTGGTTGTAATGTTGAAAAGGACCCATTCAAGCCTTGTTGTAGATGTACCCGTCTTGGCATCGAATGCAAACTAGACTCTGATTTCAAGAGAGTGGCAAAGAGACAGTATGTTAATATCATAACTCATCTTTGAGCGATATAATACTGATAAGTATGTAGCAAACATGCGGAAATGCAGAAGGAAATAGAGGAGCTAAAAGAATTGGTTGCAAAACAAGCAGCACTACTTGCTGTAGCAAATTCTCCTGATAATTTTGGAAAGGAAAACAACGCATCGTCTTCTACAGATTCGAAACCAAAAGATCAAAGGATTGATGATATCTTAGTAACCGGTGAACAACTTTCTTTTCTGTTCGATCAGTTGAGTCTCTCTTCATATTGTAGCTGCCCCGGAACTCAAGCTCATTTTTTCCATGCAGGTACTTTTCGCGATATCATCATATATGTCCCATTCTGGATCCTACTCAAACATGTGATCAGACCTTTGCTCAAGACCCAGTGCTTGGATGGGGGATCGTTCTTGTATCAGCTAGACGTTACCCCCAAGATCCTACCTTGGTACTCAACTTGTCGAAAGCATACATGAAATCTTTGTGGAACTCTATATCTGATATGCCTCAAAGAGCGTCGTCTATAAAAGCTCTGGCATTGTTATGTACTTGGCCTGTACCTTTAATACGAGGTTTTACCAAGAGTAGAAATGATAAAGCTTCAGCTACTATGGGACTGAGTGAATTAGATCCGACCTGGATGTTGAGTGGAATTATGATGCAGATTTCTCTCCAAACTGGAATGCATCGACCCCGCCATGCACAAGACTTTCTCAAGCAGACAAGAGATGTCTCGGAAGCTGAATTGAGTGATAGGAAATTAACGTGGGCTTTATGTAATATTGTTTCTCAAAGGTTTTGCTCTAATCCTATTATCACGGATTGAAAAACTAATATAACACCCAGTGTTTCGACTGCGAATGGCCAACCTACAATAACCATTTATGATTGGGGACTTGGAGATGGCCTTGAACAAGATTCCGAAATCCTTCCACCAGGCATCAAACAACGATTAAAGATTGAGAAGTTTTGTCAGAAAGTCTCGAAAACATTATACGGAAATAGCTCCGAAGTAACAGGAGTCTTATCCAATCTCGATGAACAAATTTCAATGACTAACATGCTCGAACATCAATATCAACAATTAGAGTCCGAGAGTGTTACGTTCTCATGTAAGTACATTCTTTGGCAATAATTCTTTCTTATCCACAAGGCTCACAATTCTAGCACTTAATAAGTTATACTTACTTGCCGCTCGACTTCATTTGCACACCTTTGCATTTTATGTCCCCGAATTTTCGCCAAACCACTTAGCTGCCCTTTCTTCGGCATATAATTCTGCCACAAGATTTATTCAAGCACTTCTCGATTACGATCTTCATTCCGAAGCAATACTTCCTTATTGCTCGTATTACATTCTCAAAAATTTGATATGCGCATCATGTGTCCTCTTGAAGATATTAAACAGTACATATGCCATGCAATTCGACAGTACACAGGGGAGATCCCTCTTCAATGCCGCGATCTTGGCATTGAGATCCACAAGTTTAGCTACAAATGACTTCTCGGATCGCATCGCTGAGGCACTCGCCAGAATGTGGAGGAGTGCCGGGTCAGGGGATTTGAACCGAAGACGCGAGGACTTTTCCCCTATAGATATTAAAATTCAATCTAGAATGTCTATAAGCCATGTTCATGATTGCTTTCTACGTTGGAGAAAAACAATCAATCCTCCCGCAACTGTAAAAACTAGCAAGTTTTCCCCAACCCCACCTCTCCACTTTCCTGGTTCCAATTCCTTCAACTCTAACTCCCAAATAGTCTCAGATACCAATTGCAACGGCCCTATGAATAATTCTGATACCTCATACAACAATATGAATGGTGATGTTATGCAGCAAGATCAAGGTGCCACTGCAACCTATTTCCAGCCTGGATCATTAGAAGAAGCGATGAATTTCCCACCTATGATTGCGGATTTTGATTTGCTAAATTCATTGGATTGGAATTTCGATGAGAATCTACTTGCTACTTGGAAATGAGTTAGTACGCTCGCCCTGCGATGGCGCATCAATACAAAATTCACTTTTGGACGCTTTACCCTGATGAAGTTGCAGATGTCAGCTTCCGAGTCAACTGAAGAGCTGAGGAGCCGGTTCCGACTTTATGTATGGGACAAGATGAGTGTATGGGGAGGCTGGGGAATTGGATGGTTCGAGGTGAATCATCTACTATTTGGGAAGATAAGGAGTGAATGGATGGAAGTTGCCATCATAGAGTAATTTCCAAGAACTTCTAGTATCATTTGTCCGGACTTCATACCTATATCCATGAAGATCGCAGACAAAAGACACTACGAAGTACGAACAGAGAAATCGCTCCGTCATTATCATTTTATTGGTAGTCACATAATCCAAAGTTCAAACAGATATAATCATAATCCCTAAGCATGCGTAAAATCATTCTTTCATTTCTCGTACGACGCTCATTAATCCCGCTCCATTCTGGATCCTTGATTTTCTACCACGCAGATCCCATGCTTAAAATTTTGACCCATTTCTATTCAGCCTTCTCTTTCTCATCGAAGTAAGAACCGCGACGCCAATATAGAACACTCCCATAAACGCAGCGACAACTGCATAAGCTACTTCTCCATTGCGTGTATTGGCAGCCAACTGCAATCCCAATCCACCATTGATTACAGCGAGGACAATTAATATCCTACCGTACCATAAATGGATATGTCCAAACATTCCTCGTTGCTGAGCTCGCATGTATCTCCAGTGATGGATGAGCCCGAGAAATGGTTGGATGAAAAATAAAACTACTAATATGATACCAAAGATCATGTGGGTTGTATTTGATATCTATGGATCGTGAGAGGGGAACATTCTAGGAATAAAAGGAGAAGAGAAGAAACTTACGGTCTTTCCTAAAGATGGAGTAACAGCCGCACCCGTGACGGCCGCGGTCCCAGAACCCGACGATCCAGAATCGGAATTAGATCCAGACCCAGAATCCGAAGTCGAAGTAGGACGACCAAAGCCCCCAGTATAAGTGCCCGTAGCAGTAGCCCAAGGGGGCGTACCCGTAAACGTGCTACTTCCAAAATTTCCAAACTGTCTCTTCGTGATTTCATCAATAACAATACGTTTTGCGAGTGTTGTTGATTCGCCAAATGAGCCGTATTTTAATCCTGCGAGTTTGATTCCCAAGCCGAGACCTACGATCAAGAAAGAAAAGGATAGGATTTGAAGAATGGCGTGGAGCCATGGTCTACCGAACACGCGCATGGAAAGAGCGCCGAGGGGGAAGAGTAATACCACGGTTATTCCCATGATGATTCCATGTGCCATATCGTATGATTGAACGGGAGAAAGTCCGCTGGAGCTAGAAGAACTAGATGAACTTGACGAGTCTGTGGAGTTACCACTAGAAGATGTCGTAGCTGCAGAAGTTGAAGTGAAAGGATTGGTATCAGATTCTAGCTGAGCTTGGGACAGATCAAAAGTAAATGATTTATGGTTAGATCCTGAATGTTGTCTAATGGATGTCGAAGTATCGGTAGTGTCAAGAGCAGACCCAGAATTCCATGCGGCTATCCAGTTTGATGATGTGGATGTTGTGGATGATAGTTTAGAACTACAACTTGTGCAGAGAACATTGGCGACCATGTTTCCATCCACGATGCCACTCCCGGAAAGTAATTCAACGGTTATACTACTATCGTACTTTGGTTCCACTTGTCCGGTTCCTTTTCGAGGGGACAGTGTCACGTTGCCGGTACCATCAGCATACATAACGAAGATGGTACTTCCGGACATTTGGGAACCGATGCCAAGAGCAACCCATTGATATGAGGTTGGTGCCGTGAGTTGAAAGTAGACATTGTTTGAATTACTTGAAGAGATGCCGACAGAGTAAGAGGGACCACCAGAAGTAGCAGAATAGGTTGCGAGAGAATAAGCAGTGGGGACTACGATGTGGGTCAGTGATCTCTACTTAAGTCAGGCTTTGAGTGGTACATACCGATGCTTATGATTGAGGCTAGGAACGAGACAAAGTTAGTTGCCTTCATGTTAAATATTCAGATATATTTCATCACAGTATCGATATCAATATTGGATCAAAGAAAGGTTCATTATTCAATATGGGGGATACCAGGGTTTTAACACTGAAAATGTTTGAGGACGCCGAAGAAGCAAGATTACAATAAAAAGAACTCCTACAAGCTGCTTACGAAATGGCGTCCGCAGCTTGATTCCTTATGCAAGTTCAACCAACCAAAATCAATTGGAATAAACAATTGCAGTTGAAACAGATCCCGCATCTAAGCTTACCTTCCCGCGCCTTCGTATTGGTAGTACAATTACAGTTTTACTTATAGATTTAGCATCATAGACGTGCAATCAAAACTTTGAAGTGTTCTAAAAAGCAGTAATCTCACACATCCTCTGATAAACCAATAGATCTACAGGACGTGCGTGATTTTTAGTATGCCAGATTCCCAACCCATTATTTTCATAGAGATCCCGGACGGTCAATGCTCTTGTCAGAAGTTTGATGGAAGTTTGAGTTGTAGAATCAGTCGATTTAGCCAAGTGAATTTGATATTTATCGGGCTCATGTAGTGTTCTGTGTGGACAATCGTAATGATATGGATGGACAAGAAAATATTGATTGCGCGTCCATGCGTATGCCAAGTAATTGTGAGGTATACCGGTAAGGCTGGGACATGATGCCGAGTACCAGTGTAAATTTCAATACAGAAGACTGTACTTTACAAATGGGGCTGAGATATCGGAGTTTTGTAATGGGGAAGTCCGATTTTAACGACATCCTTGTGTGCGGATATTGAGCGCTGTGTCCGAACAAATAGACTTAAGTTTTTAGCGGGGCGAAGCTTTTAATGGAATTATAAATCAATAGCTACAAAGAAACCTGAAGTATCGAGGTTTAAAAGTATAGACAAGATTGGTTGAATAGGAAATCGGAATACATTGATGAAAGACATCACCACTCTCGTGCTTTGAGATTGTGCGCCAACGCAGAACAAGAATAATAGAATATAACTATGGATGCACACGCTGAAAAAGCAAAAAAAATACCCTTCAATGACGTATCTCGCTGGAGATCCCAAATACACTGCTGCTTTCACAGTAATTCAAGCCCAATGCCCTGGAAGCAACCCGAATTCACTTCTCCAATATTGTGTTATGACTTCCATATCCGCTATTGGGCTATAGCTAACTACCATATCCAATACATCGTAAGCATTCGGCTTCCCATGGCTCCACTAATTTCATCAAGCCTCTCTTTTCACGCGCGAGATCCAATGCCGCATTTTGAGAGGAGCGAATTACGAGTCGTTGAACCCAAGTTAGATGACAGGTTCGAATGTTTACTGGGCTTTCTTTCAGGGAAACAAAAAGACTATGCTTTCAGCGATCTGTTGCCTCTCGAAATTCGATCTTCTGAGAATTTGTCGTGTTTCATCCGCAGTCAACCTATTCCACCCAGTGACTTCAAAGACTGTACGGCTCTCATTTTGTCATGAGCTTTTCCAAATCTTCTGCCTTCCATCATTTTTTCCAATAGGCGTCTTAAATTAGACTTCCGAATCAATATTCCTTTCTTTCGAAACGCCCAGAAATTCGCTCCAACTCTTTCATGAGAGAATCCAACGATTCGCTTGCTCTCCTGGCATTATCTTCTTCCACCTTTCTTTTGTATTCTGCCTCTTTTGCTTCTGCGTTCTTTGCAGCTTCGCTTTCGCTCGATCCCTTCCTATAGGAATAGCGTCTTTCTCGCTTCCCCTCGTACGTATAGTTACCCGATGCCTTTGATGTTTGAGATCCCGCGTTACTTATTACTTTCTCATACTGACGATCGTATATACTTCGCTGATCTTTATCAGATAACACTTCGTACGCAGTTCTGACCTTTTAATATATCAGCACTAAGATCTCTTTTGGGTTCCCCTATTGTTAGACGAAAAATAGTCAACCTTTATAAATTCCTTCGTTGGCCCACCATTGTTTTTATCAGGGTGGTAGGTTTTAGCCAAAGCGAAGAAAGCAATTTTTATATCTTGCGCAACAGCATTGTGTGAAATTCTAAGAGCTGCGTAGTGGTCTGGTATTAATTGATCCATACTTCAAATCTGGGGAGAGGATCGCTTTGGGCTATTCATACTCCCATTGTGGGCATGGCCCACTCTTGTCTGCACTTTAGAATGCTTGTCGTGACCCGCAATGCTGCATAAGGGTGTGGCAGAATGGTACGTGTCAGTGCTTCATTGCAGTAGGAAAGATTTCAATAAGTTAGCAAACATAATCAGGGCGGTCTGATAGCATTTCCACATGTTAATGTGCAAAGTTCCTGAGAAGGCAGTCAACTCAAAATGCAGGGGAAATGTGTCAACTCATGACTGAATTACATTTAGGGTATGAGACGTAATACTATCGCTTGATGAACGGCATATGGTCAGTATGGGTCGTATATGAAATGACAGAATGCACCCAAGACTAGAAGGATTTCCATACGCCTACCATAGCATAAGGACCCATCTCCATTACTTTTTAATGGGAAGGCGCTTCTCGTCCCTTTAGACATTTATGATGTCACCCTAACCACTTTGTTCTTCCAAAATCGCAAAACTTCCTGGAGGCACCCACGTGAATATTTTAAGTAAATTTTGCTTCCATGTCTCGAGGCCGTAGAGATTCTTGCGAATCATAACAACATGGAATTTTCATGCTTAGTACCGTGAGATGAGAGTGATTTTTCTAGGTTTGTAGCTTCTGCTGTACATCCTTACTTGTTCCCGTTCTCTCTCTGTCGAGTCTCAGCACCTTCGGCGACTAGTCGTGAGAATGCGTCAGCTGGGTTGGGTTCTTTGGGAGGTCCGCTTACAACCTTTTTGTGGCTTTCTTCTAAATAGGCTCCTAATTATTTGCTCAGTGCGCAGTTTGCAATTCGCACTGGGTCTGCAACCATTTTGCGGTGGAATGTTAGGGTCTCCGAGCGACAACCTATTCTTAGCAAAGTATCGATTCATTCATTATCTCCAAATTGAGTCACCAAGAGTTTCAACGCCAGTATTCCATGTCCAACAAAAATTCTGGTTGCAACCACATGTAGGCTCGAGATCGTAGAGGAATAAATGCGCTTCAAGGAGTTGCGTTGCCCGCGCTTGCACATCGGCTCATACCGAGATGTACTCTGGAACTTCGCATGAAGGAATTCGCATTACCAAATATAGCTGAGGCAGGAAGTCTAGCGCAAGCTATGGCATTCTTTTCAATGACTACCAATGGGGAATCTTATTACATCAACTATAACGCTCACAGCCTTCGCGGGTAATATGCCACAGCTAGTCAAATCGAGATCGATAAAGTTGAGATAGGTTCTTTCGAGCTGGGAAGTGGATGCGCTTGTATTCAATTCGTCATATTGGTGATGAAGTTGTCTCTGAAGATAAGATTTGGGATTTGTATCTCGCATCGTAATTGATCAGGGTTCGTAGAGAGCGAGGTAACTATCGTGCTTCTAAGCTAGAGTAGGGATGAAAGGAAAACACAACGAGAGGGATTAATCTTCTAAAAGAAGAAGTGGAGGAACTACATAAGGGTCTGTCAATAAGATTCGAATCTCAGAGGGACTCGCAGAATAGAGAAATGCTTATCATCAAACATCGTTGAAGTAGAGGAGATCTTTTTGAAACATGGGGTTTAATCTGTGAAGCTATTCCAGCCGGAGTTAGAGATTACTTGCACCGATATTGATTACTAAGCGATAATCTAAACCCTAACCATCGTTCACAACAACCAAAAAGTCATCAAGATAATCATGGCCAGCAAACAAACTACAAATGCCTTGAGAATCTCGCCTCCACTGATAAACTCAGCCAATCCCGTAAGTCTACCTCCCCGCCACTGAGTCCCATCTCTGTAAAAGAAAGCCGGAAGACTTCCGTTCTGTCTTGATATGCACTATGCCAACGGTGTTACTGATAGCGCTTTTATGCTCTTTCTTAAGAAGATATAAGTTGGATGTACTTTGCAAGTGGAAAGTACCAATCTTATAGGAGTACCATGAAATGTTATGAGCTCATTGTCATCACTAGTGGGCAACAAGTAAATCCGACCTCCTCGCCCTTTACAGCTGTCCTCACACCGGTGCAGTTACGATCAGAACTTCGCTCTTAAATCCGTTTCCACACAACTCACAACTACACCAATATACTTTCTTTGATCCTAAATCCAATTCCACCAGCGCCTCAGTTTCCGAAGGCCGAAGTAACGTCATTCCAGGCGAGACGAATAGCCTAAACACACTCGGTTATTCTCCTGTATCTTTAGACTCATACTTGAAAATTCTTCTTGAGCTTGCGCAAGATGAAAGCCTTCAACAGCTTACTTCCAAACCATGGATCATTTCCGTTACCGGTTCAGCTGAAGAGGTTGGTGAATGCTATGAGCATATTTTGCGGCAACATGGAAAAGCCAATTTGAATCTTATGATGGAAATCAATCTTTCATGCCCTAACATTGTGGGAAAACCACCTCCTGCATATGATGGGGAAGCAATGGCTTCGTACATTAAAGTCATAAAAAGTATGAAAACCGGGACAACCGACAGAGTTCATGTAGGCATCAAAACTCCGCCGTACACGTATTCTGAGCAATTTAAGAACTTGATTTCAGCTCTGGAATCCGGAGCCTTACCTTCTGGAGACAATGCCATATCATTTATTACCACAACCAACACTCTCGGGTCATGTCTGATCATAGATAACCTGGGCAACCCTACACTGGGTTCTTCAAATGGTGAAGGTATTGGCGGGATGGCTGGTGATGCATTACATCCCATTGCATTAGGCAATGTCAAAACGATCCGAAGAATGCTAGATACATCACCCTTAGAACACATGGGGAATATAGATATAATTGGTGTTGGAGGTGTAAAAGACAGCGCGGGGTTTAGCAGGATGCGTAATGTCGGTGCGTCGATAGTGGGGGTGGGGACGGCATTGGGAAGAGAAGGAGTAGGTATCTTTGAGCAGATTCTTTCCGGGGTGGCAGAAGAGCTTTGAATGAACAATCAATATTCCGCCTCAGGACATATGTCATGTTGCGATATTATCCGGGTCGAAACTTATGTTGGTGACGCATATTCCTCATGCGATACGATTGGATTCTCATTTAGAGACAAATATTTTCTACCATCAGAACAAAAATTGTTGTCATATATGTTACCTTGGATGGGTCGTCCAGAAGTAAAAGATTTTCTAGATATTCATGAGTTTACCTTCTTGCTCTCTTGTCCGTGAGATGCTCCATATATCATTCTCACCGAGATGACAAGAGAGATTTGGAAGTCAAGGTTATAGCCTTCAAAACGAATGAGTTAAAAACTTCGGATCATGATAATTATGGCATTTAGCTTTCAAGTACTTCTCCGTTCCCTTTCCTTGTTTTGAAGATTGTTGTACGCATACTATGGTGACGCTCAAACACGAAACTCGTCCCACCACCTGTCTTCATCTTTTAATTGACCATTCTCATCAAACTCAACTCCCTCACTCTTCAACAATCCCAACTTTTCATTCTGATTAATACCAGACGGGGCGTTCTGCGCTTCGCCCTTGAATCCCCCAATTGCCTATTGTTGACCAACTCATCAGTACCGAGAATAATTTATGATCACAGGTTTAATGGACTAATGAAGATTTCTTACCCCATCAGCGCAGATAATTCGATGACATGGGACCTGAGGAGCATAAGGATTTCGTCTCAAAGCTCCTCCAACTGCCCGAGGAGCAGTTGAGAGAGCTTTGGCAAGAGAGGCGTAAGAGGAGACTTTCCCTGCAGGGATCTGGAGAAGAAGGGTGTAGACTTTCTGTGGAGGTAGAGTTAGAAAAATGATCAACAGACGTAGCTGAAACATACTCGTTGGAAATCTGTGATACCCGTCATGGTGAGATTACCTGAATCAGATATAGAGCTCGTTTGCGACATTGCTACACAGACGGATTTATGGACCCCGGATTTATGGACCCCGGACTCCAAATTGTCAAATTTTTGACTTCTTAATTCGCCTTATGGTTTTCATGAATTTGAATCTTGACCTGTGTGCATCGATTGTAGCTTGTGAAAATTTAGATCAAGACTCTCTTAATGGTTTAAATTCACCTGCCTGTAGGCTTATGCTGTCTCCCTTATGCTTTTGCGACGATATCTGTAAGTAATGAAGATATTTCGAAGAGGAAAATATAATTCTAGCAAGAAAGAAAAATAGGCACATATATCTGAATGGTCTTGGCAACGAGTGGAGGTCGATAGAAGGCTCTCATTGGTCACTTCTATCACAATGATTGCTGAGTCATTTTCCCGGTCAACGACATTGAGGATTACGTATCCGAACCTATTCAATCCAATTCAGAGCAATGTATCTAATTATCAATTCTCATCACGGGTGATAGATTAGTTCAGATGACGAACAAAGGTCTCTTCCCTACTTCAACTCGATGCTACCAAGCACTCCTATCTCGCGATCCTCTGGCGCATTCTTCATTCATCTATAGTGTGATCACGACCAAAATATATTGTCGTCCCACTTGTCCCTCGCGTCTCGCACGTCGTGCTAATATTGTTTTCCATGAGACTGCGGAAGAAGCGGAGAAGGATGGCTTCCGAGCTTGCAAGAGATGTCGGCCTGATATTAATGAGACGAGGGTCAAGAACGGAGCAGATGGGGGTTTGAAGCTAAAGAATAGCGCTTCTATGAACGTAAAATTTGGATCAAAGGTCGACGACTTAGGTGAAATGGGAAGAGGGAGAAGGATTGTTGATCAAGCCATGAAAATGATCGAGAGCGAGCTGGCCAATGGTGACCAAAAATGGACGATAAAGCGAATGGCAAAGGAAGTAGGACTCACCGAAAGTCACTTTTGTAGGGTATTTAAGAGAGAGACAGGTGGAACTTTGGGAGAGTACAGGATGAAAGTCATCGGGCAGCAGTCGGTGGAAATGACCCAGGGCATTGAGACGATGGACAGCTGGAGTGTACCCACGGAAACTGAACTGGTGTTCAATTGGAATAGTTCCTGGAATATAATTGGCGACATAAACAACTCAGATATCAACATTCTATCTCTTGGTCCTCACTCAACCAGTTTATCTGATAGTCATGTCGACGACGGAATGGAGTTTTTGAATCTGGAGTGCTGTGAAGATTGATTGAAGATTCAAATCACATACGATCACATACCTCAGTCCGGCATTTCAATCTTTCCGACAAAATCATAACGTCAATTTTTTGCATTTGGACGTTTTTTTCTTCAATTTCTTTCTAAAAACAGAAATAGCATTGAACAAACCCAAGTCTTGGACAGTAGAACTTCATTTTCAACCATGTGCCGGCAATCGCTAGCATAGATTCAAGGTTTCGACGTCAGTATACGTTGGATTGGTTCGAATTCAATATATCAGCATTACAATCTTTTCCATCGCCCAAAAAATGCAAGTAGTATCAGGTTATTTCCACGTCGCCACATGGGGCTGCTTCTACCTTTCCACAAAACCGCATTGTCAATCTAAGCATTGAATTGATGCATCAATTCCTTGATCCTTCAGTAACTCAGAGGTGGTTCTTAATCGTCCAAAACGTTTACATCCTCTGCGTAGCATACTAGAGTGGCAAGGTTACCGTCGTATGCGTATGAGTATAGCTCTGGGTAATACTCCTAGAAGAACGTGCTTGATGGTGGGCCAAGCCTTCCTTGCGCGCTGAGATTATCTTTATAATGTCCCGTGTAGCATGCCTCGCCGGCTCCATAAATTTGCAATCGGAAGTGGAGCGATGATGAGGAGTGCCGTTCATTGGGACTTCATATAGATTCGCTACTGGGCAGTGTCGTTGGATTAAAATCGGTCATTTTGATGAACGGGCACTTTGTTTAATTGTCCAAGAAATTGAACTGCATAGGAGCGTTCATGTCACTAGCTGTGAATATTGGACCCAGACAAGGCCAAAAGAGAGAAGACACATTATTGCCAAGATTATACCAAGATGAAAGACCTTGACTGTCCAGGCGCTTCAAGGTAATTTCTCCAAGTCTTCGACGTGGACCACTTTTGAGGTTATCATCGGCGCTGTCAGTATCAGGGCAGCCTCTTATGATTTTCCAACTTCTAAGATTTCCGTTTTTATTTCGGGGGGTGGGGGGGCAGTCCTGTATATCGTTGATTTTAATATTGGAATTCACGGGAAAACTTGAATACTTGAGATTACCGGTTACATTGATTGCGCCTAAAATACATGTAACTCCAAATAATTACCCCGATATTTTCCAAAACATCAATTGTTTTGCGAGACAAAAAAGAAACCCCTGTACATATCTTCTAGGACATGCTGATAACAAGCTGGATTTTCCGATCACTACGACAATTGATAAAAATTGTCGAATCTTCAAACTTGGAATGCGTGCCAAACACACACAACCGAAATTTGAAATCAAATTATCAAAAAATCAAAAAATCAAAAAATCAAAAAATCAAACTCTCCATCGCCGCCATAAGATTCCATTCGTAGGAAATAAATCGGGTTGGAGACCCCTCTTAAAAGGACTGAGCAGTAAAATGTTAGCTTCAGTTCAGCTAAAGTAGAAGGAAAACGAATGGAAAAGTACAAACATCATCTTGTTAAGCCGGATCTTGAATCAATCTATTCAAACATTTTCTCGAATCGGCAGATAGCTCTTTTGTATCGGGGTCGACAACTGCCCAATCACAATCCAAGTCCATGTTGAAGAAGTGATAGATCACGTCTGGAACTTCTTTGCAAAATTTCAGACCGACTCTGTCATCATATGCATAGGCATATGAATTCTTGCATCGGTTTGAGAAGTGCTGGCTAGATGCTCGGCACTGGTTGTGATTATGGACCCCTCTGCAGCATGCCTCATCAGTATTGTGAATCTTGCAATCGGAGGCACAACCCGCATGGTTTGGCTCGTCACCAAGAATAACCTTGTGAGTATTTGGACACCAACCACCGGTTGGGTCTTCGGTGCAGCCGTACGGAAGACACTTCTCGCTGTCAGGAACTACGAGCATTTGGGTTGTGTAGCCATCTACAAGACTGTGATCCAGGTGAGCTCCACCAGCGTGTACATGGCCATTACCCTTTGGGTTAAATGTCCCTTCGTTGACGTTGTAAATGTCACCATTCTCTCTACAGCGAAAACCTTCGGTGGTACATCTGGTACCGTTATCATTGCAGCCGAATTGGACAATTTCCCGTCTGGTGTAAGCGGTGCCCTGAGGCCAGAACTTTTCAGTATTTCCTTCAACTAAGACCTCGCCCGGCTTTATCTGTGGACGTTCCTGATTTCCTGAGGTTCTCAACGTTACATGAACATAGTCATCGTTGTAAACTTTGCCTTCCAAGAAAACCGACTGATCCGTCGCGCCAACATTTGCATACACATGAACTGTACCTTGAGAGTTGGCTGTAATGCTACCCCTGATCTTATGGAATTCATGTATATTTTGGATTTTGGCAAGGTATGGCGCGGAAGATATTCCGTCTGCGAAGGACTGAAAGTTGGTGGGAAGCTTTGCCGGATCTTGAGCCTTTATGCTTCCGACGAGGAGCATAAACACCATGTATAGGTCGACAATTTTTAAATATTTCACCATTTTGAATTGTTCAAATCTTATAATCTGTCAGTCATGTATGATGATATTGTAGATGGCTACACGGATCTTCAGCATTCGTTACGATCTCTAAAGGTCCAACCACTTCGTTGTAACTATGAATGAAAAATTTGGGGACACTGACCAGAACTCTAGTGGTATATGAACCTTTGAGACGATTGTAGTAATCTGTGCTTTCGGATTCAAGCTTAAGAGTTTTGAGTGAGCTTCCCCTGGGGGGAAATGAGTCCTTTTATACTTAAAAGTGATTCAAGCGCGATAATGCAAACGTCATTTTACATTTGTCAAATAGCCTATTTTCAACACCGAGATACTCAAGAGCATCGAGGTTTTCAAGGATAAAGTCTCTAGTCTTTACCTAAATGACTCACCATTAGATACCATATCATCTTTATGGCGATGCCGAATCCATTTTCGCACTCTCATTATCTCATCTAGCCTTTGACTATTATTGCTTTGAAGCTTTCAGAGTAGCTAGTTTTGGAAATGAGGGAATTTTTCTCCGACGTAGTAGCAAACTCGCAGCCCTTATCCTCAAATTTAAATTGTAGATCTTACACAGCCACGGCTGGCCAATAGTACCAATCGCTGTGTGGATCAGAAACGAAAAGTTTTGTGTTAAAAAAAGAACCATTCTTTTGTTCAAACGTACACTAATGTGTATATAGTTCTGGAAACCGTATCATCTGTCACCTAGATTGCTCTTTCTCTTTCTCTTTCACCTTTCTTCTCCACCTTCCTTCTTTCCTCGTTTCTTGAGATCTACTTCTCGGGGGAAAGGACACTTCCTTTTTTCGGTGTTAGATTACGTATTGCCATTTAATTATGGATGAATTACTCTCGTGCTACCAAAAGTGAACGGTATGCGCACTCTCATGTCACTTGGGTGCTACAATGGCTAGAATCTATGACGAAAGACTGGAACCTATGATTGGATATTAAAATCTATGAATCTGAGATAGATTCTATTCATAGATTCTAGCCATTGTATTCTAGAATCTAGGTGGCATGAGACTAAATTCATGGCGGTTTTTGTAATATGAAAGTACATTTTTTATACTTCCATCAGCCAACTAGTAGAAGATGCTTGGCCATTATTAGTCGGTGACTAGCACGCGCTCAACGGTCGACTATTAATTAGCGAGGACCCTAAGATCCCTCTTTGGGGGAATTTTTTTTGACCAGCCTTACCCTTTCAATCAAGCTGACAGAAACTTTTTTGACACTTCAAACTGCCTTGAAATCTCGGCGATGAACTCTATTCTCGATAGCCTAGACTACGTGCGGTTTAGTGTTCCAAGTAGGCAAGAGTAGGTACCAATTTGTACACTCTCAAACTGAATCCATCGCAATGATAAATCCTCGTAACTTATTCCGTGTCTCAAAATTCGCAACGATGTTCTCATCGCCTTTAAAGCATACCAAAAATTTTACGCTGATCATCTAGCAAGACAGTTAATTAGGTACTATTGGAAAGTGCTCGTAACCAACAATAAGATTTGTACACAAGAGAAAGAACTGGTAAGTAATAATCACCCACTAGGCAAATCATATTCAAGAGTGATAGAGTTACTTTCTCTCACATTCCCCAGCATCGGCTACTCGTTATTGTGTCATCAAATTGAATACTTGTTCAACTACTAAATTGCTAGACTAAATCCGTTGACTTCTCGGATTTCCAATCTTGTACTACAACGGAACAATGAAAATGATCTCTTAAATTAAGTTTAGTGACTTAAGAAATATAGATCAAAAATATTCAAACCTAATTTGAGAATCCATGGCTGTAATGAGACTGTAGAGGAAGGGGCTATAATGTTTCCCCTTCAGAGGGAGGGCAATTTTTGGCGCAAGCAAGGCACCTTTGATCCGACAGAATCTCCGAAGTTAGAATCAGAATAGAAGCTTGAGATCATTAAACACATGTCCTGATGAAATGGTGAACTTGTTTTTTGCGTGATTTAAATTTAGGTTAGCCGCATTCAATGTATGACCGATGCATAGCCATGCTCTTCATAACTGGATCTGAATTGGAACTCAGTTCGTATTGACCTCGTAACAGATCCCCATAGCTTAAGAACACTACAGAATGATATGCATGACATCATGAAAATAACGCAATATATGAAGCCGCTTCACCTACTATTCTCACTAGGCAAATGCATTCAAAAATTTCTTTTCTGTACACCTGGCTCACGGTGCTCAAACGAAGTTCAACGTATCGACATTGCGTTCATGAAGTTTTCCATTTCAAGTATTTCCAAATAGATTGGAACTATAATTTAGACTGGATACCGAATACAGCTACTCGCGGATCTTTGCACAAAGCCATCATACAGTTCTTCAACGAAAATCTAGAATCTGGTAGACTTCTCACACGAATATGCTATGATGCTACGATCAGAGTTTGTTAATTACATGATTTTGACAGACGGCTTGCTTTTATCAGGAAATCTTTGCTTTCGACGAAGGGTAATATCGGGTGTCACAACCATATTGCCGTAGGCACTAATATAGTCATACGCATTCCTGACCTTCAAAAATACCGCAGGTTCCCCGCTCTTGAATCCCTCGTCCTATAAAAGGCATTGCAAACCCTTTTGCGCTTGTTGGTCGGCATTTTTTCCCCTTAACTCAACATTGTCTTTGATGGGATACATACCTGTCTCTACACTTTTCCACGGAACAGCTACCACAAATTGATGAAACATGACCACGAATAACCTATAACTTTAAGGACACTCGTGAGATGGCTCAGTGTCTCATTATCGATGACATTGTGGTGCAGACGTGATTGGGTATTGTATTTTTCATTTGGAGGTAAGAAAAATTGACTTTTATACCCAGAAGATTGATCTTAGATCTTGAAGGATTATGATTTATTGGCTCGATAAGTCGATATTATTGAGTGAGATTTCTGACACTTCCATATGTTCCGCATGTTCCGTAAAGGACACATGATTATTGCGATCTGTCTAACCTTTTGGTCAACGTAGTGTCTTCTTGAAGATCTCTGAACGCATGGTTATGATACCATTACAGTCGAAAAATCGAAGGCTTTAGATACATGTCTGACTTCATCAGGAGTCCAGGGCGGTGGCCCCCAAAGCTTGGAGGGGTATTCATGTGACTTGATAGATACATCTATCTATCATAATTTACATCAATTAATTTGTGAGTGTTTTCGGTGTTCTTGTATAAGTATGGTATTATAATTTAAGGTAATTACAGGAATTTGTTATAATGAGCAAATCGTATGAGTATGGACGTCGGCTCAATCCTCTCCGACTATGGCAATTCTTGTACAGGTTCATCCCTGTGCCCGTATTCGTAAGTCCTTCTGCTAGCGTCCATTTCGTGTTTAGACTGAGTTCCATGAACCTCATGAAATCCTGCAAATGTGCTATCCGGCACAAATGCAGGAGGTTGTTGGTAAACGACTTCAGTAGGTCTTTGTTCTTGCTTAAGCTTCTTCTTTCGAAGCATACACCAAGCAACTCGAGCGAGAATAGCCACGACTGAGACAATGCCGACAGCTATACCTACAAGCGCACCATGAGAAAGGCCGGTCTGTTCTTCGGACTTAGCATCCGTTGCTGGATGGCTGGACCCGGTTGTGTCGCTTGCTCCGGGCTCTGTTGTGAGGGTTCCGTTAACTACCACTGTACCGTTTGTTGTTAAATTGGCACAGCTCTCAACTGTATCTTTGGATATAGTAGGGACAAGGTCTGTGGCCGTCGATGGATTTGCTTGCCAGAGTGTGAAAGTGTTCTCGTCATGGTTGACCATGAGATAGGCTGCGGTCAGAAAGTAACGGCCTAAAGTCGACGGCTGATTTGACGTGACGCCATATAGAAACTCCTTTTGACTTTCGTTGAACACTCTACTGCCATTGCGCTCAATCGTGACAAAAGGAGGCATAAATTGACTATTTGGGATGGTGACTTCAAGCCCAGAACTAAGCTTTATTGACAAATCTCCTTGAAAGCTAGAATATTGCTGTTAGTAATGGGAAGAATAACAGAGCATTGATACTCACTAATTGGTTGCATCATATAGTTGAGCGAGCCAATATAGCCCGTAAGAGACTCCTGTAGTCTGAGTATTGGTTTTGTTTTGAAAGGTGTCCAAGATTGACCAGGAGCCTCGATTAACAGTTGACGTTGTGGAACAATGCAGACCGGTAAAGCAAAATTTGGAGGGAAGATGCTGATGGTGCTGCCCGTGCGGTCGACAAGTTCAATATCAGATATAGTCACTTTCATACCAGTCCAGCATCCGGTCGCGTTGCTGTAGTCTAATGCTTGAGTATAGTTCTGCCCGATAACCTTTTCCTGATCGTATCCTCCAACTACGACCTGTCCATCCAGCGGTTGATCTATCCACATCCGTCCCCAGAAAATGGACCATAATTTTGATGCGATTTTCCCTGTGTCGACGAGGGCGGTTTAAATATGTTGAGTCAGTGCCCATTCCCATCGCATGGAGTATGGTGTATTCATGATCCCAGGCTTCTCTCGGTATTCCAATCGGAAATTTAACGAGATTGGTAGAACCCGACGAAAATATGTCTAAATCTGCGTTACTGGTGGGCATGAGATTTGCAATGCCACTTTCCGCTCCATGGCCTGCCGTTTCGATGGTTGCCGTTCCCACTGTCACCATATTGCCTTCTTTTTCATAACTAGTCGATTCATTTTCGAAGAAAAAGTTTCCACGACGGACCCTTATAGATGGTGTCGTCGAAAGTCTTACTGGTATCGCACAATGCATCATAATCATAAAGCCAGGTATTGTTCAGCTCACTTGAAGTGTATTAGCAAGAAAGACTACAAATCCAGAAATGGATGGGTTTCTTTACGCCCAAGAAAGAACCACTATATGTTGAGCTGGATCCCCAAATTTAACTGGTATACCTCGCATGTAGGAATCTTCAATGTCAGGAAGAACTTTAACGTCTTTCAATGGCAAAGAGATAGCTGTAGTTGCATGATGCTGCATCTGCCAGAGAGTACAAGAAAATAAAATGCAGGATGAAATACAGAAGATGAAGAATCACGGGTCGTGGCTGTTTACAAAGGAAAGGCTGCACAGCACGTTTGATGAAGTACAGGAAAACATCCAAAGCCTTACCCACGCGCCTACATACAGTTTTTGGGACAAGCAAAAGCTCCATTGAACTTCAACAATGGGGTTCAGTCATATCATGGTTTTTCGTCTTTTGAAAATTTCCTTTCTGGTAACCTAGTATAATTAAGACTCAATTATTAGACAACAGGCTTTGGATACCGAGACGACCTGGACCAAATTGCTGGTACAGAATAACATGTTTGATCGATCTCTTGAACCTGTTGAATTCATGCCGAGGTCATTATTTTCCTATTTTGATCATATCCAGGGCATTTCACATGGTGCCGATACGGCGGTGCAGACCTATTTCGACACTTGGAATCAGTGCAGTGTTAGACAGACGTGGTCGTTGCAGCTCTGGCAAAGTAATTAGCTCGTGCTTTGTCCATCAAGCCCGAGAATATAGATCTAGATCAACCTCTTCATGAATTTGGGGTTGACTCTCTTGTTGGCCTAGAATTCTTATTGTCGCTCTTGTTGACGGCATTACATTTTGCTTGAATTTAAGCTAGATTGAAAGATGAAAGATGATAACAATTTGTTTAGAATGAATGACATTGAACCAGAAAATTCAATAATTCGATTGGGTTTTTAGCAATCATTGAGGTGTGAGTCTATTAAGTTTGCGTTCTTATCACATGATCTAGCTAGCCCCTCCTGCTTTGAATTTATTGAGATCAAACCAACATTGGAACAACATTACACCTCTGAAGTTTTTCCCCTAGATCTTCTTGTAAATTGATTGTCCGAATACACTCACTCAATATTACATATCAAGTCAATTCTCGGTCTTGTTTTTGTTGTTGTTGTTACCTGGACTCTTGTCTTTTGAAGAGATAGCAGGTCTAGAAGTCAAAAGACAATGCGACAGGCCTTAGAATCTCCATCCAGTTTCGGATCAGCCTTCAAAATGTCTGAACAACATCAATTGAGAATGGACATCTATAAGAACAGTGTGGTTGTATGGAAAAGCTAGAAGTTGTTCTATTTGGAGAGATTCTATCCTCGTCGGCTAAAAGATAACGCGTATCCAGAGATTGGGGCTGAGCCAATCTAGATGAAACCATATATTACATATCAAATTCACGAGGACAATGTTCCTCTCAAAAAGTTACTCCGTACTATATTGCAACATCATCTACATCATACTTTCGGGAAGACGGTTCATCTCAACCATAGAAACAAAACACATTCTGCCTGATATTATCGACCGAGGAAACCGCTGAAATGAAATTGTGGGCCTCGAAGTCGTCAAACATATTAATAAAACCAGCCATCTTTATTCCAAGCTCCACCAGAGCTTGAGGATATACTCGAGTACCATCATCTTCCCGGCTACTTCGATAGCCTGCGATATGTTCTATTTAAATCTATTTCAATGCAGACCATATGTTGAATGATCACGGACCAACCTTTGATGCTATTGCTAGCCCGGTCTCTGATCCGCAAATCACGTCTGACCGCGAAAATTTCTTTTGAAGATCTGTTCTCGATACAAAAAATTGAGTTATTTTAAATGACTAGAAAGGAAGAGTAATCTCTCAGTCTAAGGCACAAATTAATTATTATGAGAATCTTTACCTCAAACCTTTGCAAAGTGTTCCCCCCATGCCGTTTTGCTTATATTGATGTTTCCTCAACTTAGGTTGGCCTGTCCCGGATCTTCATATAAAATATGGATCGCCAGGGGTTTTGGTCTAGAACATTACACAGACCATGCAAATGCATGAACGTTACCTTTCGTCGTCAAGTTTCAACTTGTGATGAACTACTTTTAACTTTTAGACTCACTAAGGGTTGATATGAAACGACGGCTAAAGAACCTTAAACATGATGTTGTGGATGAAACTAAAACGGTTAGACGTGTTGTCATGAGGTGACAATCTGGAGCGACCTCCGAGATCCTTCGCTTTTCGGGTTGGAAAACATGGCGATGGGCTAACTGAATATGATAGCAGTATCGGCTAAGTTTCAATGACTAGTTGCCGACTTTGGCAAAACAGTGGTTTTTTAAAGGATACAGCTTTACTTTGATATCAACAGCCTGTTCCCAAAAAGACGAAATGGACGTAGTCGGGTACCGGAATGGCCCGCGGGCTTTGACATCGACCTAACACACGGCAGCGCCGAATCACGGGTACTCAAAATCTACAGGTGTCCGCTTTGCATTAGCATGATTACGCACATGGTAATATATCCGTGCCTGGAATGTCATCAATAACTTATCAGGTATACAAAAGCGAGACGAAACAAAGCGCTCGCAAGTTCCCAAACCCTGGATCACAGGATGAACTGTCGTCTGTGTTAATACTGGGACTCGGAGAATTAGACATGCAACAACAGGATCTTGGGATGAATTATCTTGCCCATTAGTGGTCTAAAGCCTCGAAGTTCGGACTCATATACCTCAGCCGTCTCATTCCATGAACCGGTGGTACAATGTGTGGGCCTGATCATGGTGGGTCATGAGTGTGCTTCCTCTTCGTTGAGAGGACACAAGTGTTCAGGAGTTCCACACTCTTCGTTTCGAATTAATTCAAGACGTGCAACAAAACGAAAGCATCTTACAGCTTTGGTTAGGATATCTCGTTACGCCATGGCATGGTGGAGGATAGTTTCATCCGACTGGCAAAGTGGATAAGTCGTCTCGCATCTCAAGACTCAACAGTCTTCGGAGAGTTTAACAGATATGCAACAAAACATTCGAACGTCTGATCTTCTGCTGGAACAGACAAGATGAACACGAGGTCTTGAAAGATGAATATCAGATCCACAAGTTCAACATGTTTGTGGGTCTAGTCAAACTGTATGTGAAATGTGTCCGTCTTAGATTAGTCGTCCGGGTTCATTGAACATTGCCATACTTCTTTTGTCAAACCTAAATAAATACCCTACGCTACATTGCCATCTCGAATGATGAGGGTAAGTGACGGAGAGTAAATATTGATATGGAAGAATCTTCATCCTGCGAAGGAACACGCGTATTTGCCGAAGTTATGTCAACTATACATTCTGCCAAACTTCAGAGATTCAATTCCAATATGCAACAGGATATTTGGCTTGAACAATCAACATTCTTAATCACTAGTCGTGGTCAAGATCTGTTCCGATCACATAACACCGTGGCCAGTAGTATCTTTTGTTGCACATCATGATTTATTCCCGAGGTTATGCTCATTGTTGAGTATGATTATTCTATCGAAGATTGCAGAAATATATGCAGTAAGTGGAAGCTACATATGATTCTGTATAAGATATATTGCGGCATGCAACAAGAGCCTAAGACTTGATGTGAATTATTCGTTTCAGCATGTAATATGAGACATCTTCATATCATGATATATTACAGATGAGCAACAAAACTTTGTATATGAAGCACCAGGGCCAGCATTTGGTACCCTTCTATCGGAGAAAATTCTTCGACATGCAACAGAACAACAGATGGAAGATCTTACTGAAAACGAATTAGCTCTTGTCTGAAATATATATTGCTGATATGCAACAACATGCTGCAAGTTATCGTTTTTATCGGCTAGCACACAACTTTATATTACAGATATGCAACAAAGCTCTCGTCAGCTCAGCGTCGGGTTCAGTAGAAGACCTGATGACATCGGAGAATATACATGACACGCAACAAATCGCTTTCTTGCTGTCTCAATCCCCATTCTATCCTGAGACACACCTAACCGTCGATCAGAACCCATGAATAGAAGAGGGATCATATCCCTAACAACTGGTCAGCAATATATATTACAGACGTGCAACAAAATCCACCTGATATCAGGACTCAAGTATCTCCACACCCAATGATACATCTTACCAGTCCGGAAAATAAACTTCGATATACAACAAAACCTTCTGTTCCAGCCTCTGGTCAAACTAGACCAAGAAACCTGTTCTAGACAGGAAACAACTCTATAGTATACTGTAAGAGAATAAATTACAGATATGCAACAATAACTCCTCTCCCAGTGTCTTGAATCGCAAGTGAAACCAGATCGAACAAGTCACACTACAAACACTATCAACATTGCCCAAAATCGGCAATAAGTCCATAGCATCACAGAGTAAAATATATTAATATCTTACAATATATCACCCCCTCTTTCCTCCCCCAATAAGAAACAATAACATATATATATAAATATATTACCGACCAGCAACGCAAAAATCCCACCTGCACACTCGCAAGCTCACCCAAGAAAAAGTGCAGTGCATGATTGTCAAACCCTAAAACCTCGTGATAATCCCTGTGTGGAGAAAAAGCGGGGTGTTTCAATATAAAAATAATCAAATACACCCCCTCAATATACAAGATACGGTAAGCGTCTTCCCAGTAATCAAGACAATTAGACGACGGGTGACCAAACAAACACTAGAAAAAGTAATGAAAATAATAAGCTGCCAACCTATTTTGATTAATATATATTACCGACATGCAACAAATGTAAGAATGTAGTAATACTCACGATGGGTGCAATTAACTTGTCTATATGATTAATTTGTAACGGGCATGGCCGTGAATAGTACCTCCGGTTTCTAGATGAACGTGAGGGGCGCAGCCGTCTAGTTTCGTTTTGAATATATATAATTCGTATGTAAAGGGTGATATCATTTATTTACTGGAATGCGATTGGATGCGAGTAAGTGGCTGGGAGAAATCGTCTCTCGTCATTCATTCCATTCATTGCATATACAGATACCTCATTTTAACGTCATATCCATATAAACCATCAATTATCCTTCACTGCCAACCACTACTTCCATCTCCCCACATACTGCCATCCATACTCTCTTCTCCATTTCCCATCCCCATCTCCTCCATACCAATCTCCATTCCGTCTAACTCTCTTGTGAAAAAGTCGTGCTCTTCTTGCAGTAACTTTGTATCTGCACCCATTCTTTCTGGATATCTTCTCAGATTGAACCAGTGTGTCAGGGCTCTTAATGCTTGCTCCAATGGCAACGCTTCCTCAACTTCAGCATCTACATCACTACCTGCTAACCAGTCATCTCTTAATTCAGGTCTACAATGTAGGTACACTGCTGTAATGACTCTCATATTTCCCTGCCTCCACTTGCGACCACAGTATGGAACCTGATTCTTGAACAATTTTAAAGTATAAAGACGAAGTTCGGGTTGCGGAATTTTGAATGACTTTTTGAGAATGTTGGATGATTTGTACTGAACAAGAAGTAGATTTCGATGAGCTTTGTTCTTACAGATCTTTTGCATGATGCGAAGGAAATTGATGGATGAAAAAAAGTTGCGCCAGGAGAATTCGGTAATGGGCTCCGAATTGGTTTCGGTAGTTGGGAAGCCAAGTTCTTCGACTTCTGTATCTCGTCGAGCTGCATGCTGACCTTCTTGAAAAGAAAGGGCTGGAAGTTGATCGTCATTATTGATCACAGTACTGTCTCTTTGTAATTTTATTGGAGGTGGAGCGGCATCGTCCTCGCTGTCTTCTTCAGTGGCAGCGGCCAAAGTCCGTTTGCTGTTGCCGTTACAAAATGCGAAGAAGCTGAAACTCATTAGTCATGATTTCATATCACTAGGCAAAAAAAAACTAACCTTAAGTCTTCGCGGTCTATTCTACTGTCCACAATCCTATCTATCTCTTGATGGGCGAACATCTTAAGAATCAAAGGTAGATAATTGGAATCCAGTAGAAGCTGCGTAAAGTATTCGAATTTGAGGATATCTATCAAATCAGCAAATGAGACGACATATGAGGAGTTATCAAACCCTACGGGAAACCTTGAGCCATTTTAGCACAATGAGAAGAATACCGGATACTGCCTTTGAAGTGATCTCTCTGAACCTCATTGCCTCAATTTCTTCTACTGTGAGATCTGCAAGATCAATTGGATTTGGTAAAGGTATGTTTGCGGGATCTTGGGCTTGGCCTGGTCCTCGGGCGCCATTGGTTCGTGCACTTATAGGGACGCTGCTTTGTGGTTGGGCATTTATTGACTGATTCATCAAATTCGTAACATTCGCCAACATAGCCTTGATAAGAACTATAACAAGTGATTGTAAATGCGGAATGGAATATTGCTATTGTTACTCGAGTTTTAGAGTCTGAATTGTGAAATGGGGCAACCAATAAACTTACGTAAAAAGACTCTACCAAATCCAACTTCCTTTTTACTTCATCACTAATGTCTTGTCGTGGCCCATAATCAACATCTACTTTCGGCGACTTTGACTTTTCGGATTTGAGTCCATCAGCCAATATATGGTCGAGATCAAGTTCTTCTATATCCTCATCGTCTCTGTCATCCCATCCACGTTCAAATCTTAGAAAACGTTCTCTTTCATCCCACAATTGACGCATAGCTCTAGTCATTCGCATTCTACCAGCAAATAGTTCGCCGGCTTCTAATATCGACTTGGGAATATCACTTCCTTCCCATTTACGACCTACAAGTGAATCCTGTAGTCCTGCATTGCCTTTTCCACCGGCACTATTGCTAGTGCTATCAAGGGGTGGGTACATAAATGGGAAGTTTTGATTTGTTTGATAGTTTTGTTTCTTGCCTGCCTTTCCTCCAACTGGTGGGGATGGAGGTGGCGATGGAGCAGGCGTAGCTATGTGAACTGGCTGATGAAGAATTGAAGCTCCGCTGCTATTGACATTCGTTGGAGGATTCATAACGCCGGTTGTGCTAGCTCGGCTTGGTCTATTCGGTAATGGTGGCAATATGGAATTATTATCGGGCTCTAGGGGTATTAAAGGTTCTGGGGGAATGTATGCGGGGTATTTTGAAGTGATTTCTTGTCGAAAGATATGATAGTCAAGAGGAGAGGCAGTAATTATCTTCTCGCCACCTGAATTGGCAAGTTCATCGGTTGCCCTTTTGACTTTATCGATTTCCTTAGTGCCTCCAAAGACGAGTAACATGGACTTCCAAAATAGAAGAAAGATCTGTGTATATAGAAGTAAGCTAACAGGTTTTGTGATGTCTCTCTGGAATACTGACTCGTGTTTGGGGTAACTCGTTGGCCTCATCCCATCGTAATTTCCCAGTAATCGTCAACAAATAATGGACAATATTTGGCTCCAGGCCCACTGCAATCTCAAACATTAGTATCTGGAGATCACGAATGTGCCTTAGAATGTATACTTACGGAGAGCCTTCCTTGCAACATCGAGAGATTCCGTGTGACAACGAACGCCTTCTATCGTCAAATAGAATATAGTCATAACATTATCGAGCTCATCCTGTACAAACGGTATATCATCTTCCGTTATCTTTGTCTCTCGAAATTCGTCATCCCTTTTGCATAGTCAGTTAGTTGTGTTTCACGGCACATGATGTTTCTACCCTCACCATAAATGTTTGAAAGCGGTTTCCATAACTTCATAGACCATTTCAATTCCACCACTCTCTGCAAGAAGTGATATACTTCTCTTCATACTTTCGACGTGCGAAGGTGTCGCTTTCGTTCTTCTTTTCTTTTCACCCGATTCAACGGTCTCCAATTCCTCCTTCTTTCCTGCATTTTCATCCCAGTTGCCTAGTATAATATGTAGTAAAGTTTGTAAGCTTTTACATCTCCTCCGCAGGTCGCTAGCATGCAGACCCTGAACTTCTCTATTGACAAATTTCAGTTGTTCCTCCCGGTCGACTTCTGTCCAAGTTTTCGCAGAAAATTTCTTCCATCTTCTCTGGAATGTATCATTTGCTCTGTGTAGCCTTTTGAACTCTGCCTCGTTGTACGAAAACCACTCGTCCACCTCTTCTTCAAACGTTGCTGTATCGCTATAAACGAAGGTATATGATGTAGGGTCAACCTTTGGAAATTCAGTAACGAGTTTTTTCAGTTGCATCAAGGAAAGCGAATCGTTCGGATTGCCAACCATCTGCTGGGATGAAGGTGGTGGTGGGGGCTGATGCGGTGGAGGAGGTTGAGGTTGATTGCGTGCAAGTTGAGGGCGTGCCGTAGAAGCACTGGTGGAAGCTTGAGATACTGGAGTGGGTGCAGGAAGACCTACATCTGCGAAACCAGTATCTGCCACATCAGCGACATCCTTCGGAGGAGGGGCGTCTGGTACTACTGGTTTTGTCCAAAGCGACATTGTGGAAGATTTAGGGCGTTGGTGAAAGGGGGGAGGTTGTAGTTCGGTCAATTATCAGATCGCAGCATTGTGAATAACTCAATCATGAAACATTCACCAAAGTAAACATGAGGAAATTATAATGTACAAAGTTGTGGATTGTATCGCATTTAGACATTTCCCCATGTAGAGTTCGCGCTTGACGCGATTGAAACAGAAAGCTGTCTCGCTTATGATAAGAGATAAGACTTGCATTGATTGATGTGTGGCACATATCTAGTAAAGTAAAGGGTGCCATTAAAACCCATTTCCAGAACAGTGTTGATACTAAACACATATTATCAACGAATAGCAGGTAGGCAAAATTCAACCCCATAAGCCAGCCTCTTCACTACCACGTCTAACATCTTTGAGCTTTGAGTTAGTACTGCTTATGAACTACTAGGTTAGGCTCATTGGTCATATTCTTACTTGCCGTGTCTGCCGATTGTTACGTCGCATTAGTATTCCAGCTGAACTGGGAAAACACATCTCGTGGATTGAGAAGATCACCATCTCATCAACTTCGACTCCAGTTCTATATTCTTTGACATCAATCTTGGACCAAGAGCGTCCTCATGAGGGATACTTGGTAAATCACGACAGCATAAAATGAAGAAAGCTTTTGTGAGTGAATTGATCTTTGTGCATGGTCAGGATAAGGAGATTTTTTTCGACACCGACCGGCTCGTTCCCTGGATTTTCCTAATCCTTTTCTAGCATGACTGTATGAGGCTCGGGCTCATACCTAGCCACCCAATGAGCATTGAGACAGAAGTACAGTCTGCATGTGAGTAAGTAGGCCAATAGAAGTTGCTGTTTACCTCGGATGTTAGGTGAACATTGGCATTCATGGTTCCAATTGCACAACCAAGGTTATGGCAGGATTTCAGGACCCATTCCACGACCCTATCCCGCGCTTTAGATGAAGTTGCGATTGCCCATTTTCTTTCTCTCATCCAAACTTCAACCAATATATTCGAGGGAATCTAGGGAGTCTGCCTTACCATTTCTGCCGCTAGGATATGGCTCGGAGCACAAAGCTTCTACAGTAATCCAATCTATGAACCATGCACGACGCACCAAGTGGAGTGAAGGATGATAGAGATACTCACAGTATCTCGTCTCAAGTATACAAATGTGTGGATACCCATTCTAAATCAGCATCGCAGTCTCCACGTAGCGGTGGCTCAGTTGACCTAATTTTCACAACCATGGTATAATCTACAAGATGTAATTGTGTGTGTTCTCGAAGAAAAATGGTTGTATGCGCGTCATCAGAGCCAGTAACACAAGTGTCTGCCTTACTAGTTGAACCGTGTTTACAAACCTTGCTTTCACATTCATATCTCACATTTGACTATAATCATTTACGAGTTGAATCAAGAGATCACTGTGTTGCATTCGCTAGCAGAAAGAACTTCAGGCTGTCAGGATGACAAATCGAGAGCTTTTGAATGAGCGTTGAATTGTCTCTATACTATCGCGGAAGCATACTTGAAGAGTGTACTATGCTCATTACTAAATAACACAGTTCTGTGGTCTACTCGTGGATACTAGACAACCCCCCTGACTTCGTTCTTGCCTTGATGTTCTAACTCTGCTCTGATAGCTTTCTAATCTTTACAAACTATGGAATTAAGAATTAAGTGTAAATGATATATACATGAATTTTCATGAAATCGTGGATTTAGTAATAAAACTTCAGGGCAGCTCGTGCGGCTCGTTAGCGCGAGCTGGTTGAGCATGCAACTCATGACGTGCGATGACCGGGACTGGTTTGGCATGTAACTCCTGCGGGATGTAGTGAGGGAACTGTATCTGGTCCGAATAGCTGTGCTGATATCCCGGCGGGTGCTTCTCAGCCATATTAGCGGCAACTGCAGCCTCAGCAATGAGATTCGCTTTCCTCCTCCTTTGCAAGATGTACCAAATGAGGATTCCTCCTATGATTGAAAGCACAGCAACGGATCCAATAGCTGCACCCACAATAAGCCCCGTCGGTACCTTTCCGGAACTTTGACTGTCTGCAGTCGATGTACTGGCTGGTGTTGAAGTACTATTCGAATTCCTCAAATCACCGTTGGCACTATTATTATTTGGTGTAGAAGGCGAAGTGCAAAAATCGTCCATAGGGTTATTTCTGCCATCGACGGCTACCAAGTCTTCGTTCTCGGTAGGATTCGCTTCCCAGAGCGTGAAAGTCTTTGCATCTTGATTTAACATCAAGTAAGCGGCGGTAAGGAATTGTCGCCCTAGCTGTGGGAGGTCGTTCGCGTTCCCAGCTTGAATTGCATTGAGGACGAGTTCTGGCTCTGACGCATTTGCAACTATGGCGCCTGATGTATGGTCGATTGAGAGATTTGGAACGATCAACTGATCGTTCGGTATGCGGACAGAAATTCCAGAGTCTAATTCGATGGTTAAATCACCAGCATATCTATGAGGATTGTTAGCATTTCTAAGAACTTTTTTGTTTTCATTACATACGCACGGTGTTGAGTCGCGAGGTCCTCCGCCATAGAGCATGCCATAGTAGTACATTCCAAACGACCTGTCGGATATCGTTTGGTTGGTAATTTCCTCGAAGTTCAGGAAATAAGGGTCCGTTGGGATCGTCAATAAGACGGGGTAGCTTGGCTCAATGCATGCTTGAATAGCGTCGGATTCAATTCCGCCGAATATACTAGCATCCGTTCCATTTGGGAAATTGAGTACCATATTGGTGATGGTAACCAGCATTCCAGAGAAACAAGATGTCTTGGAATAAGTAAGAGAGCGGGTATAATTTGCCCCAGTGACCTTGGCACGATCGTAACCTCCAAAAACAAATCCGCCATCGAGTTGAGTTGCTGACGTCGCTCCAGTTCGACCCCAGAACATGGACCACGTCCGAGATGCTATCTGGCCTGATGAGTAGAGCGTGTTTAGAATAGTGGAATTGGTGCCGAGCCCAATGGCCATTTGCGGATAATAGCTTTGTTCTCCCCAATCTGCTTTCGGTATTCCAATAGGAAAATTCAGCATGCTCACATTTGAACTTAGCATTATATTGTCGGATACCATTGTAAGCTGTGGGTATGGCGAGGCATCAGAGGGATAAGCATTAGTCGCCGGTACTCCACGGCTTTTGGATGCAAATTCATCATATGAACCACCACGAAATGTCGTACAAGCAGCGGTAGACCAACTGGAACCACAGAATCCATCCGTTCCGTAAATGAAGGAGTTGTTCAATGGCCTAAGTAAAGTAAGTAAAGCCTCATGGTCTCAAGAATTGCAAGCTCACCATTGAGGTAAGAAGGCAAAATGCTGCTCTGGATTCCCGACGGATAAATCTAAACCTCGTGCTATCTCTCCTGTTGATAGCGTCACGTTTCCAATGCGTATAGGAATAGGAGGAACACTACAGGCAGCGGAACTAAGACTGGCATGAAGAATAAGAAGCCAAATTTTAATCATCAACTGCAATCGACCAGCGAAAGCCATAGCGAGGGTAGGCAGAAATGAATTCAAATTCTGCAAGAGGATGCAACGAAAGACTGCTTTCTTGGGATAAAAAGGAGAAAGCCTCACAATGTATGGGATTTGCGTGACTTGCAATACATATGTCGGGAACTCGGTGCTGACTAGTTCCAATGTAGAGCTACGAATGAAAACTTGCAGATTTACATGGTTACCAACATTCGGGCTATGTCCGCGAGATAAACCCGGTCCAAAACGGCGATGTTTTGAGCCATTACACTGACATGGTGTCAGAGGCGAGATGGAAGGACGATGTATGGAGTCATCTCTCTACTCTGTTGGTTGTGAACTAGCTCCTTGTGTATAGCAAATTACAAAACCATGAGGCGATCCCGCCACGCCATAGTTGCTTATAGGATTTCGCTTGATTGTCGCGTGGTACCAAAGCGACTGTAATTCTATTGGTAGCAAATGGCCAACCTTTGGCTCAAGTTAACGTTCAGCGCCCACCCACAGCGCTGGTAACCAGTAATAGCTAACTTTGAGAGCAGATATCAAGCTTTTCATAGCTAAGCAGATGGTTCGTAATTCTATGACAAGGTAAAGTCTTGTGTTGGCGTTTAAATCACCAAAAATCTCAAGACCGATAGTGAACATTGTCTCCATTATTTGATTATCAGACGGCGGGGACCTTATAATTAAATGGTCCAAGGTGGGTTACACGGCACCCCTAGCGATCACCTATCATTAATTGTATGAACTCATTTTGATGAGCCGCTTAGAGTATTTATGCATCCATTGCAACGGTGATAATGTAACTAGCTCAATGGAGCTATCGGAATATGCCCAATTTTATAAATATCTCCAGGGAGGCTCGAGCCGCATGCTGAGTGGTGCATTTTCATAAAATTTTCGCTACTCATGCATGTGACACGGTAAGTGGCTAAATGCGGTTATTTTGCCGATTCCGACGGTTTGGTAAATGAGTACGTCGCATAAAAGTGAAGAATACATGAACTTCATTGGTTGGTATAAGGAATACGATAGCAAAAATCAAGTTCTGCATTCTGCGCCCTCAAGGGCCCCTGAAAGTGCCGATAAATCACCAGAGGCCAATTCGTCACCCAATCCTGAACAAACACAAATTTCATGCTTAAACAACAACTGCTAAAATGGGATGAAGAACACAATACTTCCGCAGAAGAGACTAATAATTCTTTGTATCCTTTTTGAAATACAATAAATCGTAAGCTAGAATGCGCTTGCTTGAAAATAGAATAGCTGTCTGCTACGCTCGCGCGCGGCAAGCAAGATAACGGTACGTTTCGTCTTCTGCACTTCATTGCATAATACTTGAATAACAATGGCTGTAAGCTTCAGGGAGGGCGAGCAGGGGATTAGATGAGGGGGCGGAGGGAAGGACAGTACAGGCTCTTCTATAGGCTCGTGCTAGCCCCTGTCGACGTGATTGTGGGGCCTAGCAAAATTGATCGGCCGGAAGTGTAGAAATTGGCTGAAAAAACGAGGGTGGATATACCCTCAGGCACGTAGTGCTCCGTGTACGAGATGAAGCTTATCCCCCAAATATCTTGTGCCTGAAGAAGTCGTCTTATACTTTATCATTTACAAAACTTTTGTTGAAAGTTTGTATGAAAAGACATGAAAAAGATGATTTCAGTCCCTTTTCAAAGGCACAGGTCGACGACCTTTCTTCCTGTCATTGTATTTCTTCTTTTAGTTATAATTTCCTTATATCACTTACCGAAAGAGACTCAGATCCAAGATTATATTCCGAAATGGCCATCTCACACCGAAGAGTCTCAAACACAAGTTGATCTTCCAAAGTGGACAATGGATGTTCCTCCGGAGTACAATGTTGACCCTTACCATTCCTCCTTCTGCGCTGAACGTTATGGTCGCACATATCTTGAGAACATGCGTGATTCCGCAACCGAATACTGCATGCCTGGTTCCTCCATAAATTTGACCTGTTTCCATACTACCAAATGGCCGGGTTCGAGTAGAGATACCATGTGTCTTGGACAAGCAGCAACGTGGGACGCTTACGAAAAGAAATTTCAGCTCGGGTGTGACATTAGACCACTTGATGGGGAGGAGAAAGCTAAAGGATATCCTGAATTCAACAGTTTCCGCTCCTATTGGTACGGTACCGGCACTAAAGTTATCTTCGACGAATTTGTTTCAAAAACCAAGCATCTGCGTCAATATCCTACAACGAGTAACTACACCATCCTCATCAAGCGAGAAGGTGCCCTGAATCCATGGCATTGCCTTATGGAAATTTGGTCAGCGATGATGACCATAGACGTCCTACGCATGTCTGTCAACCCCGCTACAAACGCACCTTTTTACATTCCCGAGGATATTCGGGACACTCAGATCGTCATTCTTGACGATCATGTCGATGGGTTCTACATTGACCTTTGGACAGCGGTTGCCCAGAGACCAATCATTAGACTTAAAGAGCTTTCTGAAACCACAGAATTCGAGAATATTATAGTACCATTACCGGGTGCTAGTAACCCCATCTGGCAGGGAGACTGGACAATTCATGATTGTGGACAGTCTGAATTACTACGCACGTTTTCCGATCGAGTCCTCAGCTTTTACAACGTGGAACCCTGGAAACCTCATGACGGTGATATCGTTATTACCTACATTGATCGACGTCGCCGACGACTCGTTGGCCAAGAGTCTTACCTCGAAGAACTCCAATCACGAGATCCTCGCGTCAAAATTCAAATGATCGATTTTGAATCTATACCTTTTTCCGAACAAGTCAAGATAGTCCGAGAAACTGATATTCTGGTCGGAGTCCATGGTGCTGGTTTAACCCATGGCATCTTTCTTCCAGAAGGATCAGTAATGGTCGAGATTTTACCAGAGGGACTAAACCATAAGGGCTTTCGAAACCTTGCTGGTCTTCGATCTCATACATATTTGAGCGTGCATGCCTCGAAGCTTCCGGCTCCTTCACGCGGGAAAAAACGTGCTGAGTGGCATTCGGAAGATGTCTCGCTGGATCGAGAACGTTTTCTAGATCTGATGAAAGTCGCTATAAGAAGCGTATATAATAAAGGGCTGAGGAATTATGATGTGAATTAGCGATGGATTTTCTATTGTCCTGAGACCAGTATAGATGTCATAAAAATAGTTGAGGCATTTTGGCGTTTTTGTTTAGGGCTCGAATTGAATGTGTAGATGGTGGATAACGCCGTCGCTGTATAAACCCACATAGCTTAGCCTTATAGAATATATAACTTTGAATAAATATAAACTTGCTGAAACTGCGCAATAATGGCCTGTGACTTATCATTCAATTTCTTTCGGAAACACAATAATAATGAAAAGGACTATATCTCGAAGAATTCCATGACTGTTCCCAACCATATCCTCATATGAGACTACTATTGGAACTCGCCATTTTTGCACCAGCTCAGAAAAAGATGAAGGGATGTTTGCTTTGAGAGACGATTAAAGAAGCAATAGCATAGTCGGCAACTGACAAATTTGTATAAAATGCTGCAATTGTGAATTGATAGCTTTACTCAAAAACTTCGGCAGGACTGGTCAGCGGAACACACTAAAATCTTGTGAGATGGAAAAAACAGTACAACAAGCCCTTGTTTTATTTTCTATAAAAACAGTAACTTGATCAATCCATCAAATTGAAACTATAATATACATTAACCACCCAAAAAAGCACTGCAAACACTCCGTATTAAGTCGCCGAAACGACACAAACAGATTCAAATCCACTAACTGCACAGGAAAGTTTCATTTTCTACAATTTTGTTAAGTCAAAGTTTTGCCATGAATTATGATCAACTTCTTCTGCTTCTTCAGGGCGATATGTTGTGGCTCCAAGTACAAGCAAAAGGTTGAAACCAAATACCAAGTAAATATAGACAGGCTGACCAAGGCGAACAGCGGCTATGGTGACAGAAGCATCAACAGTCTTCGTATCATTGGCAATCATTAATTGTGCACTCGCGTAGCTCACGAGAAGATCATCTATCATTGCCGTTACCGAGTTTTGAATTCCTGCAAGATTGATATCCTGCTCACGTGGTGGGCTGCCAGTATAATATGGGCTGTTGACGTAGGTACGATAATCGGCAATGCTGAAGTTGAGCGCATTTCCTATGACACTCTGTGAAGAAGTTAATAATTTGATCCGTTGTATTGAAGAAGAGAGTATCATCATACTTGATAGATATTTGACATATCATTGGAGGAAAGCTCGAATTGTCTTTCGAGAACATGTGTGAGACTTCCCGAAGGTTCGATATCAACTGCAGGTATGTTTGTTGGTGTGACGGTGATGGCTTTATCTGAAAGTACAACGGAAACGTCGAAGAGTGTTGGCTTGAATTCAGTTCTGCATTGAGCCTGGTTAAGGTTTCCATAATCGCTTCCTGCTGCAATTCCAAGGTATCTCGGATTGTAATCTGTATTATCCGCAGCAACTCCAAAAGCAACAATGGAATTCGATGTATGTCCCAGGTAAACAGAGAATTCCCCAGATGTGCTATCAGGTAAAAAGCCTCGAGCGGCAAACAATTGTAACCCATCGTTCACCAATCTGAAATCGGAACTTTGATTATAGATACAATTGGTCTCAGCTGAATAACCAAGTTCTTGGAATGTACAGCCAGTAACAATGGAAGTATCGAAAACATAGCCATCTGCGAGGCCAACCGACGCTCCAACACCAAATGAGCGGCCGACATACATAAACTTTGAATTGTCATACTTAGGATGTTGACGTGGAGATCCATCCATGCTCGTTGCTGTGGAAATAGATTGCGAAAGAAGTCCTTGATATGCCATGGCAGGTGAGTAAGTGAAGAATCCTTTGTCACTTCGTAGAGTGGGTCCTGACGAATTGATCTCCGATGGCCACTCACGTACTGAAGTCATGTTCGAGTACTGAGGAAGCTGGATTGATGCCGGTCGAGAAGAGTGAGTATTCACGGGAGTTATCGCACCTGCCCATAAAGGGCATGGGACTGCACATGCAAAGGCAAAGAGCATCACAAGAAAAAATTGAGCAAAGCACAACTCCCAACGTTTTGAAGACAAGCTGAAACCGTTCCAGAAGTTCAACAAATCCCGAGGGACTGACCGCTGTACTAGGCGTAATCGGGTGGCATAATTGCAAAGATGCCAGATCGCTGCCACTTGTGTCAAACCAAGCCCGCCGGCAAGGATATGAACTCCAATCTGGACTGAAGCTCGATTTCGAATGATGGAATCGTAGAAAGCACCGCCAGAGATAGACAGATGACGTTGGTCTGCAGCTAGAAGAAGGGTGCTAATAATTGTGGGAGCAACGAGGCCCAGGAAGGAAATATACCGGTTGCCTATCGCAGCAACCCGACTTCGTGATGTCTGAATCTTCTGGCCTGGTAGCAGTTTCTCGGTGCTCTTGATGTCGAAATCAGACGATCCCGCGTGCCGAGAAGATTCTAAGTCATACAGCGAAACCATATTTTTTTCTTTGCAATAGAATAATAAAAAGTGAAAGACGTAAAAATGAATGATCAGTACAAAAATACAAACCAGTGAGAAATACTGACCTTATACCGCCACGCAAGTCAACATAGAGGCCTACTTTGTAAGTAAGACACAACTGTGAGTCTCGCAAAGGCACAGCACAGATTCACATGCAGCAAGCAGCGCGCGTGTCTTTTGGGAGCAATGTAAAACCATTGATTATGCCAACTCTCTAGTAAAGTCGCACAGTATGGACCCGACAGAATGGTTTAAAGCAATTCTTGGAAAAATCATTGGGCAGGACATGAGGAGGATAGTTTCATGCTGTGGGATTGAGATCCCCGTCGCAAGTGGCTTAGTTGTCAACATTTACCGCGATGAGAACTTGAAACCTCACCACAGAAAACGCCAGGACCGTTCAGAATTACCGAGCCCCAACAATGCTCTAGTATAAAACTAAATCAGTCGTGTTACATTAACAGCTGCATCGAGAAGACTTAGCCGCCCAAGAATTGTGCATTCCCCCCGCTAAATATAATCTTAACTTTACTAAGACAAACACTTGTTCGAGGCTTTGAACCGTAGGAGAAGCAGCTTCATTTGAACCAAGTGATGGCGTACAAAGCGCTCCGAGAGTCTGCCTCGGCTTGCTTTTGGGCCATTAAATGTCACCGAGACAAGCAACAGTTGCAAAAATTTTCTTGGCTCTCCTCGCTTATCAAGCAGATCACAATCTAACCTTGCTGATGATAAACTGACCGCCTTCGCTGCTCTCATGTCGGCAGAAACTCGGGTTCACACCCCCTCTTCCCTTTCATTGACATCATTGGAGATCGTAACTCAATGCGAAGATGGCTAGATGCTTCTCTCGTCTATATCGTAGACCTCAGATGCATATCACAGCCCAATTCTTGCACAACCAATTTTCTATAAGTTATCTGAAACTTGGCCTACAGCAAACAACCGGGCGGCAGAGAGCGTATGGAAACCACAGAGGCAAGGGATCGAGAATGTTTACCTCTCGTGATAAACGGAATTGTGATCTTTACGTTTGTAAATTCATGGGGGAATCATTGGAAAATCTTCAACCCTCTCAATCTACATTGTTTAATGTTTTCTCTTACAAAGACATCTCGTCAATCAATATAGTATTGACGCTATAGCCTCATAAATCATAGTGGCCCATATGCTGGTCTGTGGAGTCCAGACACTCGCCTCTCGAAATCTCCCCGACGTTCATCACGTGGCGGACAGACAATTTTTTTGAAAAAGGAAAATAATCAGTTTCTATTTCACAGGAAATCTGATGAAGAAATCCAAGTTCGTTTATTTGAGCCCTAGAATGACAGTGCAGTTGAAATTCACGGTTCTAGCTGTGAATTTGAGATAGCAAAACTTTTCAAACGGGCCATTTTCTTTGCTATGGCACGGACATTCCTCCTGCTATGCAAGTGATTATCCATCACTCTATATCCAGGAATCTCTTTTATACATATATAAATTATATGGACAGACGGAAGAATGATTACACGGTTGATGGAATGGTCGTTTTACATGGCAAAGACATATAAGCTAACCGGGTGATTGATTAAGAAGTGAAACCCCTTCCACAAAAATGACTGAGGAAGTCACAGGTAGATTCTGTAGTGGACGGATAATTTAATTTTATTGATGATGAAAATTCCGTTTATTAGTTTCTTATCCAAATTCTGGTGCGAATTCTGACTGGGAAACGACGGTGTCTGCAGCATTACTCATCTGGGGTCCTGAGAATTTCGTACCGTGTCTTACTGCTTCATAGGCGGAGAAATCGGGTAGATAACAGGAGCAAAGAAATTATGGGGGTGTCATTGATCGACTGAACTTCTAGACTTGGAAGATCCTCAAGCATTGAACTCAAAGTGTGAGGTTAATCAATTGAGTGGTATTAAGGGGTTTAGAGATCTGACTTAAAGTAGAACACGCAATCTGAACATGTACCCATCCCGAGTCCCTTTCTTATGCCTTTTATCTTGTAACAAATCATGTTCACCGATATTTTTCGATATTCAATAAACATGGATATTTCAGAATACTAAGTCATGTGAAGAACACATAGTTTTTACCCCATGTACAACCCGGGACCTTTAAGTTCGACTTCGAAGCATACGAGTCTAAGCAGGAGACTTAGTACACGTGTCTAGATAGCATCTCAGACTCTGCGTCACAAGAGAACAAATAGATAACCTTCCGTGCGCAGTCCGCTCACCAAAATCACCTAATCAATCTGGCTAGCGGTTTTCAACCCCATGAAAAATTCCTTGACTTTTGCATCTGTGGTACATTCAAGACGTTCCGCAAGTGAAAACAAAGCTTTCACTGCATTCTTCCCAAGGGGTTTTGCTCTTATTATCCGCACTACGTCAAAAAATAGATCTGGTAATGGCTTGACGTAATTGGGTATGAGTATCACCTTACCATCTTGCCAGTCGCTTGAAACTTCAAACTCCCAGCAAAGCATAAATCATATCACGAGGATTTGTAGATAAAAATCCTCCAGAATAGGTGACTATTATCTAGCGACGCAATGTGTTGGCTTGCGGGCCGATTGCCTTCGCCAGTCTATGCGTAGCCACGGCGCTCTTAAATATGACACGGCAGTACTCGGCACTTATTTTTGTTTTGATGATGCCACCGGAGAAAAGTACGATAGACCCTTCAAAGTCGCTACCGCTAATGGACTCGTCGCCACAGTGGACTTTATAGCTCTTTGCTAAATGTACTTCTTGTAATACCTAAATACGGCACCAGTACGGATGCTGACAGAAGGCGACTAGAGCCTTCTAATCCTCATGATTGAAACCTTCAGACAACTGACCAAGCTGATTGGAGTATTCCTCGTTACTCTTTCTATCAGTCATTCTAAGAACGGTTTGAGCAGCAACCTCTTTAAGCATTCTTAATGCAGTGTCGCTTTTCTCTGCCGCACTGCCTAGCCAGACAAGTACCCTCAAAGCATCACTGTAGATCTGTCCCATAATTTTGATCTGAGCATTCCTCTCTCTGGCCTTAGATTGGTTGATGCTCAAAGCATCGATCCATGTGTGTCTCTCAGTCTCAGAGAGCCTAAGTTGCACCAAAGCAACATGCAAGTTTCTCCTAACAGTAATATCTTCGCCGTTCACGTTGATTCTCGGATCATCATGACTTTCTTCTTTCCATTCGTAGGATAATGCCTCGTAATTCCTTTCGCCCAGCTTGGTATGCATCAAGTGGCATCTGATAGGTTCACCGCCAGAGCCAGGATGTATCACGACTAACCGAATCGCAGTTCTAAAGAAGAGAGGTTTGTATTTCAACTTTGATTTAGAATGTGACGTACCCATAGTTGATCTGAAAGTAAATGCAAGAGAAACCTGTGTTATATTTTTGATGATAGTTTGAAGTCATGTTTGTACGACTTTGCGGCTGGCCGCAGCCGCAAAGAACCGTAAGCGCCAAAATGTCCTATTGGCTAGTAAACGCCGCAAGACTGCCAGAATCATGATAGCAGGAATGATGAACCGCACACATATCCATGAGCTTAGAAGTATACCCTCTGACGTTCCTTTTGAGGGCAAGCTCAAACTTCAAAGCTACCATGCCCAGAGCCTTACACACTATGAGTAATCCAAAGTAGCTGAATGAGATGAGTTTGATTCCCGAGGTGAAAAGGGGTTACGCAGGAGGGGTCAGTAAGAGGGCGATGATAAGTGGGGCGAAAGGAAGGAAAGATAAGAAGGAGCTTGGCAACAGACAGGGCTAACATGAGATTAGAATTCTTTAACTGAAGTGCTTATGAAGTGGATGAATATATACTGCGCATCACAAGAGATAGAGGACTTCATTGGAGACTAGCTTCACCAAGGAGGTCTTTGGCGTGTTTGAAATTATGCATAATGATTTCTTCAAGTTGGATCGCCTTCATGCCAAGCCAGCCCCTGAGTCAGACAAAAGGACTATTCGCTGTGGACCTCACAAAGGTGGACTCAATAGCCATACGTGGTCTTCGCCATTCAAGGGTTGGAAAGGAAAACTCGCGTATGCAAGAACTTCCAGTCTCTCCATGCTTATACTATAAAGGCCCAATAGAAACTTCGTATTCAGTCATGAATACAGTTAGTGGATATCGATCGAAGATATGCTTAAATTTAAGGTATTAGGGTAGAGCTACCCGATGTACATACATTGGAAGGTGCCATGAAGTTTTGAAATATTTTGAGTTTATCGCCACTTCTCCTTGGCAAGACACATGACCTTCTATTCCAGGAAATTCACTCACGACTTAATGAAATGAGTGAAAAGTCACCATGTGAAAGCGCAAATCACGTGTTGATTTGTGATTCCTTGATCGTAAGCTTCAGACTCGGGTCCTCCCGCAGTCAAGAGCGGAACCTTTTCAAACCATGGTCTCAGAATGACATCATAATTTTAGCCATCATAGTACGACCAATATTCTCTCAATCGATCGAGAATCTTATCATACTCATTCTTATCCACAAATACGCCAATCCATCACCTCTCCTCCTTCAAAGACATGAAAAATGAAGTCTCTCAACTTGAACTTCAGAACTTTGACCTCCGAGATGGGTTGTCTCGACTTCCACAAGTTCTTGATCAATTGTCTACGACCAGTGCAAGAAACTTCTCGCAGTTGCTGGATTGACCTTCGCGTTTGGATTTGTGGATTTGCACCTGCAGCACCATGACCAACAATGTCTCGCGCAAGGTTATGTGTGTACATAAACCGATGCGAGATAAATTCAGACCTTTATGAAGTCTCAAGCAGAAAAATGAGACTCCAACATCCATGCTTGATAGTGTTTCGCTCAGATACAAAGATTGAAGAACCAGGAATCGTCTCGAAATGATATCGTTTGGCCGAATGTGGTCCGGGCGTATGGTTCCAATCATATACGATTCTGCTGCCCAGGATTCCGGATTATATCCAAACAGAAGAGTGCACCGAAGGAATCTCAGATTTTCTTGTGTATATATACCACAGAGTTGGCATTCTAGCCTTGGTCCCTCCGAATTGAGGTTCACCTTCGGGATTCAACGACGAGCCAGAAAATTTGTTCCGCGGTCCAGAGAAACTTTTTTCCAGACCGGATGTCGTCGTGGATAACGATGATCTACAATCCGATAGAGAAACATTGCTGGTGGTAAACAGGACTCTGTTGGTTAACCGGAGAATGATGTAATCAGAATCAGGAATGCCTCCAACTCAAAATATCTCAAGGTCAAGTCTTGGCTCGCTGGAGAAGAGTGTAGAGATTGAATGATGCCAGTGAGAACGGAAATTGTTTTCGAGGCTGAACATCGAGCTCTCATAACCCGATGACATTAGTCTTCACTTCAATTCTTGACAGTGAATATGATAGTGTAAGTCCATTTGACTCTTTCTTCACATTTCTAAATAACTTTCTCAATTTAGATGTGTAAGCTTCGACCTTGTTGGGATTCCTTTTGTGGCCTATGATTTACAGGTCCCCTTCTTCAGACATCTTTCCATAAATGTCTTGGCGCGTGTTGAATTTGGATATGTGGTACTTATTACAGGTGAGGCACTGGAATTAGATTGTGCAACGGTCCGGACTAAGTTCCATTATTCAAAAAAATTCTGTGACTGGATTCTATTTCAACATTCAAACAAGGAAAAATCGATCGAAAATGTCTTGAAGGCTGATTCGTCTTCATATAATGCAAGGTTTTCATTGTTGGGCCCTGACTACCCATTGGAAATACTGAGTGTTATCTCCGAAGTTCCGATATCGTTGTATCTTATGTCACATTTCTATGTTACATTTGTTTAACTATGGAAATAGATATGTCATGTTGGTAGCACACCGCGCTTTCTCAACGTCGCTTCGAATCCGAACATCCATCGCTCTTGCCGCCTACACAAAAACCGGAACGCCCGCTATATCACGCCTTTTATGATAGTTGAGTATCCTCGTCCAGCTACTATGGGAATTCATTTCAGTCCATTGCGATCATCTATCGCCCACTAGCAGTTCTCCTCCTGTTTCCCAACTACCAGCACTGCCCACACCCTGCAGATCATTCGCCGTGATCCTTGCATTGGCCAAATATCTTATCACCACAACTAGATCAGAGCATCAAGTTTATCTGCCCAATTATCAATGTGATGGTTTCTTTTGCCAAGCTTGATTTTCTACCTTTTTTCTCCCTTCGATCCGCCGCCCGTTTGACCCGAAGGCAGTTGTATAAACTGGAACTCTTTACCATCTTGTTCGGCTTTCTTCTTTAAAGCTTCGATATCCAAACCGTCTGGAATATTATCGCCGTGTATTGTTATACTGAATTTATAGCGTTCTTTACAATTTGGTTCGTGAACTGGCCAGTCGGCCTTTTGACAATCGCGAGAGCAATAGGGAGTTTTGCACCGTTCACAACTGGGGAAGCTTCCCATGGAAGTTTCTGTCTTGTGGCAATTGGCACAACAGCGGACTGGCTTTGAGAAAGAGGGTGTTGGTGGCTCTGAGGTAGAAGATCTTGAAGACATAGTGATGTTTCGGCAAACACAAACTTCGAGGACTTGGCGATGTGAACAAAAGTGCTATGCAGGGCTAATGCTAGAAGTCTGGCAATATGAGACGATGTATACACGAGTGTTGAAGGATATGAATACCCACTTTTGGAATAAAGTCACTAGTGGGATTTTGTGGAGTGGTCAGAAAGTCAAAATGCAAGGTGGCCAAGATTTACTTTCGTACCTGCCGTGGAGAAGGGGGTTTTATCTACATTTGTAGGACGAAGCTGTCCCTATCGATATCCCGTTATACGAAACCGATGCAAACGGGATCATGCCTTGACTCCGGAAGTTGTACGAGACAAAGGGTAAGAAATTTCACCACAGACTGCTGAGTCGATTTGAGACCGCGTGTAAATTATTTGCATTCTTGGATATTACTTCATCCTTTCATTTATATAACCAACATTTGGGCAAGGCTTTCAACGGGCGTTCCAAGCTATTTGCGTGTAGCGATACCAATCATTTTTCTATGTTCATTTAATAGGTACCGAATGCATATATGTATTGAATGAAAAGTTTGGTAGTAAAGATGGTAATTGGTAATCGGAAAAGTTACCCCACCTTTGCGCGAGCGATAAAAAGAATCAAGGCTGGCTAGATGATTACTCTTTGGAGTATATTACCGAATCTTGCACTTTTGGTGAATCTCAATCTTTAACATACAACTACTCTAAGTCCGGAGTTGATCTACGGCTCCACTCTCATCGATTGGTGCTCAACAATTCAAGCCGAATTTATTGGGATACTCCGAAACCTAATACAGTTCAAAAGGAGCTTCGGAGTAGGGGTACGGACCATAGTGGGGTGCATTAGTTTTGTAGATGTGACCCATCAATCTGGCTCGGTTAACGGATTTGGCTATATGTGCGCTTGCATTATTGGTAAGTGCTCTGATTGCTCTGATTCGAGTGAGTCGATTATCGTCATATTTTTATGTGTCACCATGAATTTTTAGTGATATTGTGTGCTTACATATGCAGGTTTGTCACAATTAATATATCTTTTCATAACTGTGTGTGCGATCACAAGCAAAAGGTACCACCATACCACCATTACTTCGTACCTGTGGAAAACCTTAGAATCCTACATGTACTGGAGTAGTATTCAACCTCCAAAACTGGAAAGTTTAGATGGGAATGATGCTCTATATATGCATGGTATCTCTTTGTTGAGACGAATTGACGACCACTGCATGAAAATAAGGTAGCTAATTTCAATGCCAATCGTTACACAATGCACGCCGGGTTAACGTTTGGAAATACTACAGCGCTCAGTGCGAATTTACTTTCCACATTTGTGTCGATCTCAGATTAAGATCACACAGAGTGGCCAGATACGTTTTTACATGGTACTACAAGGCTCTGATATTATTCCAGGAAAGTTTGATCTAGCGGCGATACAAGACTACAAGAGTTCCAGGTGTCTTTTGATGGAACAAGATTCACGAAACCTTAATTTGGATTTGGATCGACCAACTTTATTGCTTGCTCTCCGAATACCCTTATTAAAATTGGGGTTGAAGATATCGAATCGAAGTTACATGAAATACATAATGGGATTCAAATATTTGGGTATAACATTCGCAGTGTAGACCCAGATATACAAACAGTATGATCTTCAACGCATGGTGCCACGTCTCATAGTGACATGTTTACTACACAGAATCGTGCGACAGTTACAGATTGAGCCCTCGGTATCATGCAAGAGTTACCATTATCGTTTCTTTGCCACCGATAACAATCTTTGCCGAGCCGGTCTTTGAATACAGCCGTAGCGCGGAGATTATGGGGAATTAAATGGCTGGGAAATGAAGTTCTGCACCGAACTTCCACAGCATGACCGATGCATTTGCCACCGCACCTTCCGTTTTTACCGCCCTGTGCGGAAAGGCCATACGGCGGTACATCTTTGACTGTTTCAGAATTAGGAAATTTCCTAACGAAGGAAATTACTTATTTAATGTTAAAGAGATAGAGCAGGGACAGTGTGGACTTTGCCTTCGTTCGAAGTGTCATCATGCGACCATGGGTTAGTTCTAAGCCTTGACAGGATGATTCCCCGAGGTCTACTATCGTGACGGACGACATAAGCCAGGGAGATATTAATTACCGTATCTTGGCACGATCCCGCCCACAACTGGCCTTCTACCATGAAACCATCGAGGCTCTACCAATCGAGAGATATATTATTCAAATATCAATACTCGCGAATTTGGCAATTCAACGCCCCGGGCATTCAAAGTCAGCAGAACTAATGCCAGTCCCTGCTCCCTTACCAGCGTGCAGACCTTTGCTCATGCGATCAAATTTGATGATCTAGAATTATCTCAAGTACCTCAATACTATGATATCTCACTTATTGCCTACCTAAAGAACGACACGGACGGGTGCTTGCACGACTCAGTCCCGTAAGCCGCAGCATTTGGCTTTGCATGCTATCCAAGGATATATTTAGCTTTTCCTTGCCACATACTTTGCGATGCATGCCACCTGCTTTGCTGACAGGTATACGAGCAACCCTATTATATCAATGAGTGACGGGCGTGAACACTGGTTCCTTCAACCCCGTGGAAGATACTGGACTGGGATCACATCCTGCATTCACCAGCAAATGATGTACGCAGGAATATCATGGTTCTGCTCTGTATAATGCCTAAATTGCAGTAGCTTGCTTTATCTAGACTGGGGCATGACTTTGTTTCTAGGATGTAAGTCTTAGTCTTCTTGTTGCAACTCCTGACCTTGATTTCCACTGGCCATCAAAAGACGCGCCACCATGCTATTATGACGAAATATGGGGCTTGTTGAAGACTCTACGCCGCTGCCATGCGTTTCCAGCATGTTACGATGCGGAGGATCGACCTTTCGGGGCAATGTAAATTTCTCACTCCGTCATACTGATTGTTATCAAAGATTATCCGCCGAAATTGAAAGTGGAGACGGATCTTCTTTTTCACTTGAGTTCCATACATGTTCCTTCATGATAAAGTGTACCGGAGCCTGATTCTCAACGCTTCGGAGTTTGAACCACGCGATTTGAAGTTGGGTGGAAATTGACAATTCCAACTTTAGATATTACTGCCAAGCACGTGAGAACCTGAGCACCCAAAAGGCCTCCTGCATGATCAAGGGATTCAAATCGAATACTTCTCGTGGAAGTAAATTCACTCATTTTGCCAGGATCCGAGACAACTCTTGACGCTCAGAGACACAAGATTGCGACAGTTGTCCAAATCTATTCTGATGTCCAATTTAGCTCGGTGTGAAAACTCACTTTATGTTTTGTACTGGAACCTTACTTAAGATTCTTTTCCAAAGCGGAGAACCTTTCATATCTTCAGATTTTACAAATGAATCACAATGAGATTAGGTGATGCGGAGGTCACATGACATTTTACAGTCCCAAAGGAGAATGTTGCAGGTTCCCTCCGGCAACCCACTTCATAACACAATATTTTCAAACACTTATCAGATTAAGACTTATTAGGAAGCCATACATAACGACGAATAGCTGTTTCTATTCTTTGGGAATTCAAAGTCCCGAAAGAAGAAAACGATATAGACCAGGCTAGAGAAATATCCAAGAACACCTGTCCCTTCCCCTGGGGTCAAATAGGTTGTTGACAAGGGCTTTATTTTCCGCCTTTGATTCAAGATGTCGAGAACTATCTCGGAAGATTTTAAACTAATTCCATAATCAGGAATTCGTTCAGGCCTTACGCACGTCGACAGCTTCTCGCTTTGATATCAACAGAAACCTCATTGTCCCATGCTTGGATTTTACGAAATCCACTCTGTTCCACGACACGTATTACACTTGATACTGCACTTCATCTTTGGATGCTGGCTCCTTGATTGCTACCTACCCACCGCAGAGATTATCAATAAGAGGGAAAATATTCCCAAACTCGCGACTTTGGCTATCACTTGTGCATATTCCTCAAGAGATTAGGAAATTGTTGCGCAGAAAACAGTGTCTTCGGTTGAGTCTAAGGCTATCATAAACTGGCCAAAAGTACCTGTGGCTCAGAATTGTTCTACATGCAAGAGAGATCACGCCGCCTAACTCTCCTATCGGTATGGGATTAGCTCGGCTGGGCATATGATGGTACATTAGGAAGCCAATCACATCCGATGCATTGGTTATGGGAACATGTCATCTCATAATTGATTGCCGCTTCGAAGTCATGGGACTCAAGGAAATCGCGATTTTCTCGATGGTCTGCGAATACGTTATTTGGGCCAAAGCGACAACCACATCGATTTGAAGAATACACATTTTTGATCCGATCATACCTTAATGGGGCTTGAAGGAGTTAAGTGGGAAAATGCACATATCACTACCATTTTTATGAATAAGTTACACGTCTCAAGAACTTGCAAGTGCTTAAACTTTATGGCTACGTTACATTCCAAAAAATCGATGAATCTGGACCGAGGTATCAATCACTGCCATCAAGATATACCTTGATCACCATGACACCAAATTAAGCATCAGATATGAGACATCAATCAACTATATTTGGTGTTGTTTGGCATAATCATGATCTTGGCATGTCGAATCTCGTTCTGGTACTGTCATTGACTTTACCAGATGAACCGATTGTCTTAGATTCTCCATATACAGCCACTTTCAATGCTATATATTATCATTCAATAAAGATACGAAACGTGAACTGCACAGCCAGACCTCGATATTCGAGAGAGTCTCAGCCTCGGATCAAATATTAAGCGGGAGGGTCGACTCTAGCCTTGGCGGCAATGCTTCAATGCCAAGGCCCACAACGCGCGTTTTGCTCCACTTTCTAGACTTTTCAAAAGAGAATTCGCGTCAACTGTCCAGCACGGCATTGGGTGCCGTGCTAATGTGGCTCATTCAGTCCGTCATCCTTTTTTCCCCATCCAATCAAATGTTTCTTGTTGCAAATATACCTTTACTTGATGCACTGACCTCGACATATGTCAGTGCAATTTTAGAGTACTAAATAAGCTGCCAAGAACAACGGGGCCGGGTACCTGCATGAAGCTTTCCTGGAAAATCCGTCTGTTGCGTTTCTCCCATCATACTGCCAGTGGGAGGCCGGCAGTGACATACTGTTACGATTGTTCTTGTGCTAGTGGGACGTTGCCAGTGACATGTTATGGAGACTGTTTGAGGTGTTGCTCTTCTTCTTCTGCAAGTGATAAGATGGAGGTTACAATTGAAGTGGCAACGGGTACGTAGAACCTAATCTATTCTATGTTCAATCCCTGGGGATATTGAACTGCCAGTTCAAGATGAATTCGTAAGCTCCTTCGGCATTGGCGAGAATTTTGAAAGGGAAGACACCACATGGGGAAGAGTGAAGATATATAAATTCAACGGTGTTTTGTTCGAAAATAGTTTCTAGCCATCCTCAGCATCACCTACAACAGTCTTCTAACGTTTACAACCTGTTGAACAATTACCAACCACTCATCCGACAATGCATTTCTCAGCAGCTGCTATTTCAGCCATCTTGGCTACCTCTGTCATTGCTCATCCAGGTCATGATGTTAGACAAGAGATTGCCGAGAGAGCTTCCTTCATGTCTCAACTCAAGACCCGTGACCTCAGTCATTGCTCTGCAAAGTTGAAGGCTAGAGGCCTTGAGAAAGCGGCCGTCGCAAGACGCTCTGCCATTGCTAAAAGCGAGAGAAATAAGAGAGGTATCAGCTCTGGTAAGTTCTAATTCGCTGTTTTCCACTACTTCTCAGATTCATGCAGAGAAATTAATCCATTTTGTGAACAGAACAACCTTACTTGAAGGCAAGAGATGAGGCGACCGTTCTCAACACCACACACTTGTCTACCGTAGATTATGACACTACCACTGATGAGTCTGTTGTATTTTCCGGAAACAACTCCTGCATTCTCAGCCCAGAAGTCACTCAAGGCCCTTACTGTAAGTTCACATTTCATCTCCATCCAACAATACTAGAAAATTCTAATACCCAAGCTCAGACGTCTCTGGTGAATATGTCCGAACAGAAATCGTCGAAGAACAAGAGGGAGTCGATCTCATTCTCGACACCCAAGTAATTGATATGTCTACTTGCAATCCCGTCGCCAATGCCTTTGTCGAGATCTGGCACTGCAATTCTACCGGTGTATACAGTGGTATAGTCGCCTCAACCAACGGCAACTCCGCCGATGCCGCCAACATTAACGCCACTTTCCTCCGCGGTCTCCAGCCAACCGACTCCGAAGGTGTCGCTCAATTCCAAACTCTCTTCCCCGGTCACTACACCTCTCGCTCAAACCATATCCACGTCCTCGTCCACTTCAACGGAACTACCTATGAAAACGGTACCTATGGTGGTGGTGTCATCTCCCACGTTGGACAAATGTTCTTTGATCAAGATTTGATTACTCAAGTCGAGGCTGTTTCTCCATACAGCACCAACAACCAACCAACAACTTTAAATTCTGAGGATAGCGTTTTGGTTGATGAGGCTGCTTCCTCTGACCCTATGATCAACTACTCGCTTCTGGGTGAGACTGTTGCTGATGGTATCTTTGGATGGTTGGCTTTCGGTATTGATGTTTCGAAGTCTTACAATGTCAAGCCTGCTGCTAGCTTGTATTCTAGCGGTGGTATAGAGAACTAGAAAGCTTTAGAAGGCGGTGATTGATGATTGATGAAATCAGTCCGAAGGAAAATGGTGATTTAGCGATGTTATATTCCAAGCGTTAGCGAAGCAAGTTATCCTGTTACATTCTATTACAAACAAATTGAAACTTAAATCTGACCCAATATTTTCATATATCGTCAAAATAACTGATGGTATGTGCTCAAGCGTATCTTTGTTTGAGTGTATGCTTTATTCTATGCTTAATTTGTCCGGGCCCTAAGTTTATACTTATATTCGCCGAGTCTCTCAACAAAGATACAAGGATATGAACCAAGCCCGTTTGGTTTCAGCCTGAGTCTGTGGATCCCGAACTAAAAGATTCCATTGGCATATTAATTTTCACGTTATTTCACCAATAAAAAGTGAACGATGTTTCCCACTCTCGGGTACGGAAGCAAATTCCTGGAAATTTATAGCTATATAAAATAAAAGACGGAGCGTGAAACCCAACTTTCCACATAGGCAGAACAACTATTGGCATGGTTCCGGGCATGTGCACACTCTGCGGCGTGTGTTTCAATATGTCCGGCTACTACCCCGGTGGTACTATGATGAAGGGACTAGTTAATCTAGCCATTATCACCCGAGCCGATAAAAATGTATGGTCATTGCCGAATCTCACATTTCGTTGTCTATATTTCTCCTTTTCGTTATCATTATTCTATTCATGTTAGATGAGAGACGAGATATACGCCCCAAGTCATCTTTTCCCTACACTTCTCGTGAGCGTACTTCCTGAAGCGTAATCTAGATTGATTCAATAAGATATAGACGACGAAAACACCGTTGTATGCTTCTGATTTTATAAAATGCAGTCTTTCAATAAACGTATGGAATTGATCTCGAGAAGCGGGGTATTTTCATCAAAGATCAGCTACCAAATCAACCTCATACACAACCCTGCAAAGCAAGTGACCACGTGCATTTCAATATCGTGGTGAATATCATAACAATCTCAAGGCCTCGCTATTCAACAGCCAAGAAACCTTCCTTTGATAGTACCAAAAACATGATTTGAACGGAGAATTGAATACACCTAGTAAGTTGGCAAGTTTCTTCAGGCGACGATGGAGCAGGGGAATGTTGGTTCTTATTATACTCCGAGATGGCAGATCGATTTCTCATCGAGAATTAAGTCTACATACTCATCTCATGTATTCCCCTAGGTGTTGATGAGCAGTCTACTGATAAATGATAACAATAATAACAATAATAATGTTGACAATGAAAACTTTATACCCAATCAAAGTCGAGTACCTGCCGGAGAAGATCAATAATGCTCGATTGTGCGGATGATTTTTTGTCGAATTTGTAGTCCGATCAGTGGTGGAAGCTGGTACAAAAGTATTCTGACTACACTCTAACGCCAGGAATGCCATTATGCGGCAATATCAAACGGACGCTGGGCTGACAGTTCTTAAAAAAAAAATTAAAAAAAAGACCTGGGCTGGCGAAAGCACAGATTAGAGTTTTGTAGTCTTGCACATGCACGCTACACAAAGGTACGAAGTTTCAAATCTGATTCTACAGTTTGCAGAGGTTATGAGTGAGTATCCTAACAAATCCACATCCACCATCCAGCCAAGAATTTCCACAACCAAAATCAAGACATTCTCCAAACCTCCGCTTCAACTCTCCACCCCCAATAATCATGTTTCGTTTTTTCCAACGGCATCAAAAATGGCCACGGAGCTTTTTTTAGGACATAACATTCCAACAATTTCGCGAATGTTAGTTGTGTTCCTGGAACAGTATTCCAATTCCAGTCATATATATTTTTTCTATCGTCATAGGTAAGGAGTTCGAATTTTTAGAGAGAGAGGTTATCTCTCAATGAGGTAAGCATTTCTTTGCATTGAAATCGTGTGAGATGATTCCAGCTACTGCCAGGTCCGCATCTATATCCTCCGCTAAGATGCAAGTTCTTGAGAGTAGACCGGTGTCGCTTGAGAAATGAAATGAGAAGAGGTCCTGGAATATCTGTTTGATGCAGACGAAGACTTCCCAAACAAGGGATCGTGATGCTATAGAAGGAATTTTTCCACGCAATCTGAAAGTCTGGTGTCATGTTTGTAGAGAGGCTCATTACAAACATTAAATCTAATCTCCGAAGACGCTGTGCCAAAATCAAAAGGTCAGTGATTCTTTGAGCGACGAGCGAATCTGCCATAAATTGTGTTCGCTCTTCTTCGATTGTCGAATTCCAACTAAGAATCCATGTTGACGTCGATTGAAACATATCTTCCGAAAGCAGATAACTAAGCGAGGTGATCGTGAGGCTTTTGACATTAGGAAGGTTGCTGAAAGCTTTTGCCAAGTGAACAGGATCACAGAAGCCAGGTTCATTAGCGATTCGTCTCCAAAGAATTTCTCTCGCGTCTGAAAAGTAAAATGTCCATTTCCTCGCATCACTCGAATCTAGAAATATGACTATTGACTTGATTGTTTGAGCTAGATGCGGGCATTCGGATACTTTGCGCAGCCTGTCCATATCTGTTGGTTGACAATGAGGGTGAAGCTTGAAGCCATCTCGGAATAGTCTCCCGGTCCCGGTTATAGCCCAAGCTCGAGATATCAATCTCAAAGATCCCGCATCTTTGACATTAAGGTAATTAAAAACGTGCGCTTTGATTTCAGATGGGAGACCTAGGTCGAGAATGGGGTTGAGAAGGGGGTCGAGACTGAGATTTGAGGTTGCGAGTACTTCTTCGTTTTTCAGCGGTCTTCATGATGTTGATCTTTGGAGTTGGTGTGCGTTCGTCAGGGCAGGCATTAGTTAGAATTGAGGCACAAACAATAAAAATAGATGATGATACAACAAGAGTTGATAGGAGTAGAGTGAACATAAGCATAACAAAATTGGGAGCACAAAGAATTTTATAGATTTTAGGAATGTTGTTGAAAACGAACAAAATTCGATTCACTAGACAGGCCGAAAAATGAAAGGAAAGAACGATCAAGAAAGCAGGTTATTGTCAATACCACTGGTATATTGTAAATAGCCTACGATATATATTCGACTATTTTGTGGTCTAAGATGCCACGAGTCGATGAGAGTGTCACCAACATACACCAATTTCCCTGGAAATGAATTCCACGAAACTTATGAACGAGAAGCCTTTGGCGAAGTATCATTGATGCAAGGCACCACCTCCAAAACCAAACGCCTATGCTCAGACAATCTAGCCTATATCCATGGCATTTTTACTGTCCCCCATTATATCCAAATTTAATTGCTCATATGTCGATATAATCCGCAAGTTTCCCCAAATCCAAATCGATACCAAAATGCCAAAACTCCATTACCCCGCGATAGTATGCGTTTGTTATCGCAAGCTGCCCAATATCCGAAATAACCCAGGACCCCACGATAACTCCTATTACTCACAATTCCAGCAACAATTTCACATCACGCTGCAACCACAACAACAGTAAGCTGTCGCACATCCTACACAACATCCCAAAGCGACATCATCTTTGTTGTGTTTCTTCTCGACCTTTTGTTGCTGAACATATACCACTTCCCTTGGACCTCCCTTTCCATCAGTCATTAGGTATGTAGGTTGAGGTTGAGCTGGTGCCTTGTATTCAAATTCTTGAGTGTAGACCGGTGGCATATTTGCGACATCTGCCGGTTCACGATCCCAGAGACTTTTTTGAGGCTGTTGAGGTTGTTGTGCCATTTTTGACTGTGAATAATAATCGTAGATCTGTTGGTTTTCCGCTGGTGATTGGGTTGACGAACGTGGTTTGGGGTTTGACATTTAGATATTGAAAAGTCTGACGCTGAATTTGTTCCCTATCGCCGCCCCAAGCCTTTATGATTCACTTCAATCTTCCCTTGCTGTGATGTCGTACGTTTGTGAGTCAATTAAGCAGCCAGATTATATTCACTTCCTTCCAGCATGAAAACAAAATGAGCAACAGCAAGGAGATTAATACTTATTCATTTCATTTTATTCCATGATCTTATTCTCACCCAACAATTGGCTGAGAAGGAACCTGACTTGTTGTCCCTGCCGGACAACTCAGCCTCTTGCCATATCCAATCATGAAGGATGATGATCGAAAATGAGGTTGCACATTGGAGGCAGTGCCAAGCAATTTTAGGAAAGGATTCAGTTGATAAGTTACAGTGCAAGGATCTTACATAAGCAAGTGAAGTTGATTACTCGATCAGACCACAATACCATCCTTTCTTCAATAACAAGTATACAATTTACACGACGAAGAATCCTTCACAGAACAAACCATATTTTTTTGTCCTTCTAGAATATGTCAATTAAGGGGGGGGAATTCATCTAAACTCTAAACTATCGACGCCAATCACGACTCCACTCCGAGCTATTAGTTGTCGATCAATGCGGCTTGGCTTCTATTCCTCGACCTACATTTGCTCTAAATACTTTATTGGTCTTAGGTTTCCCGTCATACAAAAATAGACATGCCGCCTCGAGGTCCTCGATTACAATTCAAGCCACTTTTCTACCTCATTGCCTTCCCCTTGCTCATATTGAGCGTTCGAAAGCCTCACGTGCCTTCCCACAAGAAGATATAGACATTGTATCTTCGTTACTTGTGGAGGCCGTAGGGTATACGGAGACCAAAATAGATCGTGTATAAGGCTGAGGTGGCGATATCTGCATAAGGATGAGGCTCATAGTCTAGGATGTGTTTTGAGATGAACTGCTGTTGGACCCAAAACACACGATGTGTCAGCCTTAGCCTTTTGACCCCACAATTTAAGACTTAAGTTGTTTCCTAGACTGGGTCAAATAGTTGGTCTGAATCTAAACCCAAATGGTTGGTACGATCATGGCTAGGCAATCTAAATTCTACTTTCGGGCGTGTTCCTTCACCTGGGCTATGATATAGTTAGGCATGGCGGGAGGGTAGAAACATCCCCGAAAGAAGCTGAGTATAGAACCAAACCTGTTGGACTTCCGACGTCGATTATACCAAGTTCCAAATGCCACAGCGATATTTATGCTACGAGGCAAATCTGATATGCCTTGGAGCGTGGTGTTCAGCTCCCAAAACGACCTTCCAACAAAGATCATCTCTAGTATCAGCTCCGCGACATCAATTTTCAGGTCCAACATCGAAAAGAGATAAGACGCCAATCGCACTTCAATCACCTTGTAGCAGTTTGTCAGGAAATATGGTGTGTTATCACGAGAAATGAGATGGGGTACGAGATCATACAACGTAGACCTACTGCTTCTACTTTGTAGCGAATTTTCAAACGTGTCAAGGAAACAAAGCATTTCCTCTCCGGATCCCTAAATTTGGTCGTTAAACTTCTCTTTCATATTCTTGTCGCTGCCTCTCACAGTTCATGTTAGTATGGGAAATAAGCATTGGCTTGTTTCAACATGTGGCAACTCGTTATTACTCCGAGTGCAAGAGCTGTCAGTCTTTTCTCCTAGGGAGGAAATTAATCACCGGATCAATCGCTTTCATATTAGGGGGGTTGCAATACCCTGGACTGCTCCCAAATAATGAAAGGCTCTAAATATCCATGTTAAATTATAATACTCAAATAGCTTGGATTGTCGATATCATCGTAAATGTTAGTCAACTTCGAATGCTAAATGCTTTATTTGATCCAATAAGCCAGACCATCAGATGTCCTCCCTCCCGCACACGTGCTATCTTCCTGTAGTGGAGTTTGCGCTGCGGATGCTAGTTTGGAGCCTGGATATCAAGTCCACTATATCTATTTCCATTTTTATACCGGTCGCTATTATACACCTGAGTTCTGAATATCTCTTTCCAATGTACCACCTCCTTCCAATGCACTAATTTTCTTTCAGTATACTACTACTGCTATCAGACCACTCTCTTTCAGCATTGTCGATCTAGGGACAATAGGGGGAAGATGCTTGACTCTTTCCATCATATGGAAGTTGCAGGAAAAGCTTAGCAGGAATGCTTCATTGTGAGCTTCATACATTTGCTTAAATTCTTTTCTTAGAAGTGAAGAATTCTAACAACATAATAGCTTCAATCTTTCCTTGCTTTCTGAACCTCGACGTCATGCAGAAGAGACAACGACCAATCATATGCAACAAGTCTTGCAAAATAGTATTCACTCGTAGACTCACGTCATCAAAGAAAGACATTTCTTCGCACAGGTATGAAGTCGATAGTCTATTTTGTATATCCACTTCTCGGCTCAGCCTTCCGCAACGGTTGAAACTATATATAAGGTCTCTCCTTCCTTGTATCTTCAAGCATCATCTGTATAGTGAGTGGCTCGTGGAAGCAACCACGAGGATTGCGTGATATTCTTGCTCTCACTAGGTTTCAGAACACAAAGCTTCTCTCATATGCTTATTAGTAGTCGTATTCAGGAGAGATGTTCAAATCATTGTTATTCACCCTGGACTTCTGATTGTCAGTGATAGCTTTTGTTGTTGTTAATGATACTTATCAGACGGAACGTTTTCTCTTTTAATATAATGCTATAATTCTAACATGAACGTTGACTTGGGAATTGAGACAGATTTACTTACGTAGATAAAGGTGCGAAGCTCCACTTCCACAAAAAGGGTGATCCCCTGGCAATTGTTTCTGGCGGCTCTTGTGATTGAAATGATAAACGAATTAATTCTTATGCACATCTCTTATATATCCTCGTACAACCTCAAATAACTTACCTCTATCTAAAATTCACTATAAAGATTCTCCGATCCGTCTTCCAGTTTCCCCACTCTCACTTCCCTATATCCAGGGAACATCGTCCTGGATATATAAGCTCACGTTCATCATTGTAAGGGACTTCTGTATATAATCATAGTCCCTACATAGTAATGAAGATGAAAGGAAGGGTAGTGAAGCGGTTATTTCGTTCCCGCAAGCCTCCATGTCGCGGGATGTAAAGTGCCAGTTCTGGTTTGAGTATGTGGTGTAAGTTTTGACTCTTATTTCTGCGCCTTAGTAATTCATGTTAATGTTCATTTTTATTGTCGCTATACGACTAGGTTGACCATTTTTGGGGTTGTCGTCGCTATGTTCGACCGATATAGCCTAAATGACGATCAGAATGATTCTATACTCTTCCTCATAGGAGGATGAATCTCAGGTCAGCATTTACTTGGAAGTATTCTTACGCAGGATTACTAGCAATGTGATCATTTCTAGATATGTAACAACGCTGCTCTTTCGTCGTGACACTTTTAGCCTTTGTGAGATGGAGAGTGGAAAATCATTTATACCATTGCTGGAAGACTCTCTAGTATCCACTCCGAATCTAGCCTTCAATATCGGTTCAAATTGCTTCTACCGAATTTTCATGAAGTAATGTATATATATCCTGTTGCCGGGAGCTTGCTCTGATGGACACCTTTAAGCAAGCATGCGGGACACCGCAAGGAAACTAACTGCTGACTTCTACCAGTCAATACGACTACAATCCTGTATTAGATAGACACAGTTCCTTTTTCAGCAGATTCAGAAGGTAGTTCTCAAACGCCGTCGAGGTCATGTGGTTCTTATCGTTGTTGAAATTCACTGATTGTTATGAATTTCTATGGCACATCGATTTCACCCTCTGTAAAACTTTTGTTAAGTCTAAAGCTGCGTCGAGGAAGGGGGAGTTCCGCTGGTCGCTACATCCATAATTCCTTAGTACTGTCACAAACAACTCTTTCGAAATCTGCCGCACCTGACTAGTTGATAGAGTCCCCATATAAAGACTCAGTTATTTTTCCTACTCCCTATGATTTCAATGGATCGAAAGGCGGCATAATCATCCAAGGCTTTTCAGGTCTAGAGACAGTTCAGTGCTCAGAACGTTTTCAATTATTGGTCCCGTTCAAGAATTAGGAGTTTTATTACCGCCATCAACGAGGTGTATTTGTTGTCATTGCTCAATTATTATACCAAAGGTTGTACTAAATTTTAAATAACAAGCCGATGCTTATACAGCCGAATCTGTATCTAGTTCTACCGCATAATAAGGCGGATTTATTTTACATAACCTTCCAGGCTCTCATGATCATTGCTTTGAGTCCTAAATTATGGTATGTCACATAAATCATACGTAGCAAAGCTCTTATATAGAGGTTTTCCAGTGCATTCGAGCCCTGTAAAGGTGGATAGCGAATAAAACTTCTTCAATTCTTCTCAATCACACGCAGATGATTTCACAACTTAGACCCGGCGTCTCTACATTCCAGCATATCTGACCGATTATTCGTTACTCAGAGCATTTTCTCGCCTAAAAAATTCATCAACCTCTCTCTTCCTTTTGCGCCCGAAGCCTATTTCATTATCTAAGCCACTCGTCAACTCTACTTTGCTATCATCAGTAAACACGTTCAAGCATACTAGCAAGAAATGGTGTTGCTTCTGGGATAAATAAGCTTTGACTTCTATCAAACTTGCATACAAGCGATGAAAATCTAAAGATGATGTCAGAGTTATCCTTTTCATAATCATGGGAGTTTCGAATACCTGGTCGTTGCTGCAAACTTGTAATGTCACAAATTCAAAAATTGATGATGTGAGGATAGCATTGACAATAAAAATTTGTTGAAAATAACAACAATAGCAACAGTGACGACTAGCATCGTCTTTTGGACTTCAGAGAGAACACCGGCAGATTACCATTTCGCAGAGATGAGCTCGGGTATGAATGTATGAGAATGAAAAGCAAAGGTTTGGTGAGCGAGATGGACAGGACACGGCTTCCATGTCGAATGATCCATAATCTCTCTGAGTGTGTGTATGAGAAATTGATTCTGGGAGAGTGGGAGTTTATATAATAGTTGAAGTGTCAATGATAGGATTATGGGGTAAACTAGCTAGAGAAGATGAGATGGAAGTGGGTTGGCAAGAGAGGCATAGATGGTGAATCAACCAGCTACGCCCTCTGAATTCCTAATTTAAGTAATTTAGAGCGTCCTCATATCATCCATATCCTTTACTGTTAAATTCACTTCCTATTTGATCTTTACTGCTTTAAAACTCCGGATCCACCATTCCCATTTGACCCATTTCCACAATCTTTTCCGCTCTGGAAGATATATAAAGCTTTCAGATCACCCCTTGTACAGTCTGCATCTCTCTATCAAACTAGACCTCGATCCAATCTATTGAAATAAATTTGATAAATGACTGATGTACACAAGGCTTCCCATAAGCTTGACATATTTACGAGTCAAGATTGGGAGTTTAGAATGATCATAGGAAATGATAAGGCGATGATGTTGCTTGTCGTTTGTTTTGGTGACTGTCGTTGACAACTTGCAATTGTTGTTGAATAACTACTTTTCAATGCTGATTTCGATTTGAGCAGCATTACCAATGACAATTCATTTTGAGATCCTGAAAGAACTCATCTCCGAACAAGGCCATAAGATTCATACTATAGGTAATGAAGAACGGAACCGACTCATAGTCAATGTTTTCTTCCGTTCTTTGACTAATTGTCATTTCTTATGATTCAGCATCTGTTTATATAACACCCAAATGAAATTCTGAGATGTGCGCTCGAGCAAAAAGAGTGAATACATGTGAAGGGTTGTCAAGTAATTTGAGTACTGTCGATGGCCGACAGAATCATTTCTCAAAGTTATACATCGAAACGTCTAGACGAATTTGTTCTACTGTAGTGGGTTCAAATAATAAGAAAGGAGGATGGAAGCTGACTGGTGATCCTCCCCCCCCTTCTTCATCTCTTCTGCAAAATGTGTTTGAATTTGCCTTGACCAAACTCCTAGACGAACACATTTATACAGCAATCAGGGGAAAAGACTTAGGAGTCCGCTCATGGAGTGAGATAGGTGAGAGAAGAGGTGGATTTGCGAATGAGCAGAGAGATGTGAAGAGGATTGTCGTTGTCAACCTATCCAGGAGGAATAAACTAGACGGACGATAGCCGTATAATCCATACAACGACAACGACAACGACAACGACAACGACAACGACAACGACAACGACAACGACAACGACAACGACAACGACAAGAATCAAAGACGAATATCAACAACAATGAAGTAGCAACCAGAGATACCAAAAATGCAAACTCAGGCCCAAACCCTATCCAAAACACAATCAAACGCTCATTTAAAATCACGCCTGGAATCCTCAAAGGAAGTACGTCAATTTCCAGAACGAGTGACATTCTCCATGATCTGTGTATATCCACCTTTCTTGCTGAAAGGATGAAGAGTTCAAGTTGGTGCTCGGGAAGCTTTATGTACTTATTAGGTAACACTTGGGAAAGATCTCGGTTAGCTCGGGAGTGGAGTGGAGTGGAGTGATTGGGGAGTGAATATCAGCGAAGAGTTGATATAAATTATGATACAGTGTAGCGGAAAGGGTAGCGTGTGGTTTTTGTATATAAATTGACTATATAACATGCAAGTGTAGAAAGCGGCATACAAATTAATCACTCCGACCGAATTATATATTGGGAAAAGTGATCACTTTATATGTTGATATGATTTTGAACATGTATTTGGGTGGCATATAACGTAAATCGCAAGGTGCTAAAAACTTCTCTGCTTTCGATTCAAATTTTTACTTGTTTAATATCGAATATTGAATAATGTGCATATCTCAAGTGTCTCTTTCATTTGTTCACGTGAAGGCTGGGTGATGAAGGATTTTGGTAGAGAACTTTTGAGGGATTGAGATAATTGATGGATAGAAATTCACGAAGGGTAATGAGGTGGCGCGAAGGCTCGAGACTGTGTTCATTCACGCCTTGGTGCTCTCAAATATTCTATGGGGTTGACAACCAAATGACAGGATCGATTACTTCCCCTAGTAACCTTATATCCCCTTTGTAAGCAATCATTTGCGCGATTCAAAACAAAACTTGAGGCCAGGTGTGCTGCAAATGATGATTTTGTGTTACATGCTATATTTACACATGATTTATATCGTCTTATACACTTTATTGCGAAAGATCGAATTTAATCAACTAACTTTCCGTAGAAAGGAACACCCATAGCGCTGAGCAAAAGTCTAGCATGTCGATCGGATGTAGCGGTAGTTTTTACAGTAACGTGGAATCCAGGAATTAACCTAGGGGGATACATCTGGGAAATCTGTGTTAGCTTTCGAAGTACATGCAAACCATCAATATAAAACTTACATCGTAGTTGACCTGTACTTCCGGGAACAAAATAGTTCCTTCTCTATTGAAACCAAATGACAAGTTTCCACTTCCATCTCCAGTTGAGCCTATCTAAATTAGCAATCCTTCTATCACATATCTGCCGAAAAAACTCACCCTTTACACCTTGCCAATCCTTAATTTTTGGGAATACCACATTGATACACTTATCAAGAAACTCCAATGCATCGTTATTTCTCATAGTACAAGTTAAAGAAACTGGCATGCCCTTTCGAATACCGAATTGTGCAACGTTATGTGTTGACTTATGAATTTCTGGTCTTACACCCGTAATTGATTGTAGTAAAATACCAGCAACATGCATGTATGCGGAATCTCCAAGTGCACCCTTAACCATCGAATGAACAGTGACTTCTTCGATCTTAGGAATGTTGCGCCAAGTGATATCTTGTTCGATGAGACGTAAAACATCTCCACCACGAGGACCTCTCTTTGGTCTACCTTTATGATATGGTGATGAATCGTCCCATGTTCTTAAACGATCGGCCTTGGGAATTGTGACGGTTCCAGGTGGTTTATGAACATATGCCATGGTCATAATGTCGTGCGAGATGGTTGATTTATAGGTTTCTTCGAGACGATTGGGACCGAATGGACCGGGAACGAATTCTCGAGAGGAAGGATCTGATTTTGGTGGAGGTTGATGAGGATGGAGGGGACCTCGATAGTATCTCGGTGATCGAAATTGGTATCTATAAAAGGTATAAGCATTGCCCCTCTCTCTCACGGAATCTGTCGCAGTCATACCGACTGGAAGGAAGTTCTCTCTTCCGCCCTTGTGCCCTCTTTACAGGGTCATAAGTCTCAATTACTTCATTTGGCACAGATGTTGAAGCAAATGAAGATTGCGATTCGAGGTCTTGGAAATCTTCTGGACTTTCTTTTGCGGCAACAGCTTCACCAGATGCATATCTGCGACAATTCCTCCCTATCGATATTGGTATTGATCTTATTTCCCTCCTCGAGAATCGACATAAAGTCGACGGTAATTCTCGTAAAGCCATGTCGTTTACGTATATCGAGGGATATTTTGATTAATCCTCCCAACGGCAATATCAAAAAAGATCTCGAGAAGTGCCTTATTTTTCCGTATCAGGCAACAAGATCTTGGAAGTAAATCTTGCTTATCTAAGACATTCTGAATTATGTCCAAGAAGCAACAAGCCAGTGCGCATGTTGATTGATTGGTTGACGGATCTTTGAATAGTTCCTAAACCCCATGCACGTGTCATGCAGCAAGGATTAGCATTATCATTTATCGTCCGACCCTTATAAAAAAAAGTTCGGAGAAAGTTCCATTCTGCACCGAGGGAAGGATCACCAAGATTCTACGCAGTACGAACGAGCGAACTACAACAGGTGTGGAGTCGAGATTACCTTGTAGGTAGTGGTAACCACTCCATGAAAATGAAGAAGCAACAATTACAACCATAACCACAACAACACCCGCTTTTGCTTCAAACTTTCTCTACCTACACTCAAAATATAACACAAAAACAGTCACCAAATTCACATTCTTTGAAGTTTAATAAGACGCCTCGAACTCATCTGCGAAAGGTTCCAAAAAGCAATCAATCACTCATTCACTTCGTCTTCGGAATATGGAGTATACCAATCCTTCCCAACGTTGAATCGTACCCCCATTCTACTCGTACACAATTCGAATCAACAATCAAAACTTAGGGTCCCATTATTCCAATCATTTGACCGATCTCTTCCCAACAATAATATTCACATACGGGCCTCCCAGAGAGCATTACGAATACATCCTTCATCATGAATAAATTTGGCGGCAGAAAGGATAAGGATAAGGAAACTTCACACAAACGAGATAAATCAAGAGACAACAAGTCGGCCGAGAAATCTACCGAGAAGAAGGTAATGCGCCTGCGACATCCATATCTCCTTACTTGATCTTCCTGGCATTTGGGGCGGGGAAGGTTGGCAGTTACTCATAAAGCCTCTTTCTCCGTGGCGCATTTCCGATGCAATAATGACACGACGACAGAATCTTAAATTCACCATTACTAACTTGTTACTCTTGTTTATCCTAGAGTCGATCAGTTTCCGACATTTTTACCTCGTTGTTTGTTCATATTAGAAATTCGAAGTCGGAGAAGGAACAAGATGAAGACCAGGAAAAGGTTGGACTAGTTCACAACTACTCGGACAGCTTGGCTAATGGAACAATAGATTTCTCGGATCAGAAGCTTATTGGAATCCGATGGACACAATGATGTGAAAGACGATCAAATTCTGTTTTGTCTGAATTCAATTTATGCCAATGGAAATGTCGAGAAAGCACATCAAATCTTGCTGGTGTTCCATAACTCGCTATCCGGGGTCATATATCCATATGATCCAAAAATAACAATGCTCGGAGCACAGAATTCTCGTGGAGTTACCTGTTGGCTGGATTCTTTCCTGGCTTCATTGTTTACAGTCCCTACTCAATTTCAAGAATTACTCAACAACTTCTACGAAGATCCTCTCAAACAAAATCTGATCCAATTAATTCGATTATGGGTAAACCTCATGAGATCGGGCATTTTGATTGAAGTTAACATTGTTAGTTTTGCCTTCCATATACTTTATTAACTTGCTAATTCCAAACAGACCGAACGTATCCTGGATAGTTTGATCGAATGCGGCTGGAACGACCTGGATAAACTAAAAGAGCAAGACCCAACTGAGGCACACATGAAGATTGGAGATATTCTTGATTGGCCAATGCTTGACTTGAGAGTTGATTATGAACATGGTGGTATCCGCGAAAAAGATGATCATAGAACCTCGAAAGAGCGAACGCTTCCAATCTCCATTTCAACAGATCATGAGGGGCCAGGTCGTTTGCGCCTCGAAGAATGTATAGAAAGGTCCTTGTTGTCTTTAGTCAAGATTCAAAGACGCGTTGAACCCGACGATGATGACGAAAAACCAGTCCCAGAACACGTGGAGACCACAGAAGCCGAACCTAATACTGACAAAAATCCAACCTCGGAACATGTCGAGAACACAGAAGCCGAATCGGAGACTGTATCTCCAAGCCACATCGAGATGAATGGCCAGTCATCTTCCCAAAACCATCTCACTCGGGAAGTCACACATGATGGAGGGTCATTAAACCGTACGACGAGTCGCATGTCTACTCGTAAAGAAAGAGAAGTCGACGCGTTCATATTATCTAAGCTGATTCGTCCGTCCAGTAGTTGGTCTCCAATTTCTTGCCATTTAAATTCAAATATTGCTCTACTTAAGACTGTACCTGTACTAATTGGTGATATAGTTTGGTTTTCCAAACCCGCTCCTGCAAACAATCGAGAATTCGTTGAACGGATCAAACAAAACCATAATCCAATGTTAGGATTTGATCTGAAAAGATATCACAATGTGGAGGGACCAGACGGCAAAGAAATTCTGAAAAAGAATAACACCCATGTTGATATCCCAAAGAAAATGAAACTACCACCACACTTGGTCCATGAATATGAAGGTTCAAACGAGGTAGCAATCTCGGATTGTTTCGAGCTAGTACTTCGATCGATGATTTGCCACGAAGGATCACTCGAAAGTGGACATTATAGATCGCTAATTCGCTTAGATGTGGAGACCAATGGTGACTTGGAATCTGTACAACCGAAAGATGGTCAACATCCACCAGCTTATGTTGATGACTGTTGGATAGTCCACGATGACATTGCAAAGGGGGGACGAGTAGCCAAGGTAGATATTGATGCAGCTCTGAAGCAGGACAGCAAATACGGAATGCCAGTCACTTTGTGGTATGAATTTGTTCCTATTCTAGCGAACCTTTCCCCAGAAGATTTGGCGAGATTTTCTGACAATACGACACCTCCATCATACACATATTCTTCTGTTCCAAGTATAGATGTACAGATTTCCAAGGCCAGCCCAGATTTAAACAATGGCAGCGGCGATGACGAAGGATATTTTACCCCACCACCTAATGATCGTTCGAACTCTGTTGTCAGATTTTCATCCGAGATTGATCGATCCCGTAGAAGTCTTAATCTTCCTGATGATGACAGAAGAGGAAGCGTTGCGGCCACGGATGCGAGTAGTGTCAGCGTTGAAAAATCAGACAACGAATCAGCTCCTGCTACGCCAGGTGAGGAGCCGGTCAGTGCCAGAACTTCAAGAACATTTCGGAGGAGCAAGGCATCTCGAAGTCGACCACCAAGTTCCTCGAACGAAAAAACTGAAAACCGCAGGTCATACTTTAAAGACTTGATATCACGGGCAAGCAAAGAGTCTCTACAAAAGCCAGACATGGGCAAAGAATCTATACCTGCTGTGCCTGCTCTGCCTGGTCTAGGATTAGATGGTCCTGTCGACTCTAGTACTAATGGAGATCTCGCGAAACATGCTGAAACAAGTGGTGGAATATCTCGTAAAGGCAGCAAGAAGGGTAAAAGACGAAGCAAGGAAACCACGGACATGGATGCTAAAGATAAGGACAAAAATTCGGATCACTCAGATAGGGTTTGTAATATTATGTGAAAGGAGTTGAGTAACGGCATTCTCAAGGCGTCTGGATATACTAAGAAAGTTTTTATGATTTTGGAGGAGACCTACATTATGGTCGATCCTCATACATTGGTGACGGCGTTTGAGAGGTACATTCTAATACCATTCATTACAGTTAGTCATGGTCAGGGAATGTGGATTTGGACATGGGCTTCGGTTTTAAAACGGGGTTACGGTCGTTATTAGTGAGAGGAAATATATGAGAATTTGGCAGCCTGCTATAGGATGCGATTCTTTAGAGGGTCGAATCAGATCATATTATCTATTCCAACCAAAGTATAGGTTAAAAGCACAATGTCCAAAAAAATTGGGGTGTGGGAGATCAGTATCAATGATCGATTTCATAGTGGGGAGAGCTATTGCGTGCTTATAGAATTCAACCTCATCAAGGAAAGGGATTAGAGGCCAGGATGGGATTTTCAATAGAGAGGACAGGGTTAGGTATAGAACTTTGGGGCTAGTTATGATAGAAATTATACAGCATTACACATATATAGCGTTTTCGAACACATTCTCTGAGACCTGTTTGTAGGTATTGAGTGATTAGTGATTGGTGTTGTGATTCTTTGGGGTGAGATAGGACGGGTTAATATGTTAGATTATTACATCAGATGAGAGCTGTTAATACTGAATCGACTCACCGAATATATTCATTATGGCTGATACAATTATCCGGGTCCAGGTTAATATTATTCTAAAGGAATACGAAGATGTTACAGGATATAGTTGTGAAGTCTATTAAGCTCTTACATAATGATTTCTTTGCTCTTCCGTTCTTCCAATCCTTCTCATTCTACTGGATGAGAATTGCATTTTAAGAGTTTTGTTGCATATCGCATTCTTCCCGTGTATTTTATTCTCTTTAATTCTTTTATATCCTCTTATTCCATTGGATGGGAATTGTATCTGGAGAGTTTTGTTGCATATCTCTTTTTTCCCGTGTCTGCTATAGATAGTAGGCCTTGGTATTACTGTAAGTTGAATTCTCTTTTCGATCTCTTTTTTTCTACTGGACAGGAATTGTATCTCAAAGTCTTTGTTGGACATCGCATCCTTTCCGTGTCTTCTATTGATAGTGTCTTTTTCGTCTAAAGCATTACAGAAACTCAAGCAAGCCTAGGCTAGTTTTCCAATCCGGAAATAATCACCTAGGTAGTAATAGTAAGCGAGTGAATATAATGACTTCTTTGCTCTTATGTTCTTCTATTCTTCCATTCTCTCATCCTACTGGATGATAATTGCATCTCAAAAGTTTTGTTGCACATCTCATTCTTCCCGTGTTTTCTAGTAGCATTTTCTATCTAGGCCTTGGCATTACTGAACATAAACTTAATTTGCAGCTACGGTGAACCATCAGATTTGGAAACAATTACCAGCCCAGGTGGTAATAATGAGCGAGTGAATAAATGAGTAGGGAATATATTGTCGAGGTAAAGATTACTATGGTGAGGATTTGCTCAATTGAGTATCGTTGTTAGGGGTAAATATGGAAGGTGCGACTTTAGTGAATGGATATATAATCTTAGATCCATAGCATTAATAATTGTACACCCCTTCCACATCTATAGAACTGATTCCTTCATCGTAGACGAAAGCCAAGACATCAAGGTGAAGTGATTAGATCATCGGTAATAAGATTAGATCAGGCAATGTATTTATTTCCGGAAATTGAAAGTGGGAAAGTGACGTTTAACGGGTTTCTGTGGATCGATTTTTTGAGTTCTCGCTAGTTTTCGCGAGAAGAGACTAACGAGAACTAGCGAGGTTTAGGAGGTTCAGGGTGTAATGATCATTGGTTATGTGATGTGGGGTGTTTGGAATTTGTTATGATGAGTTTTGAGAACGTCATGGTTTATGGTTTTTGAGAGAGGTTTTCGGAGGTTTGGGGAAGGGGTTAGTTGGGTGATGGTGGATGCTTGATTCTTGACTAAGGGGGCCGCTCCCGGAGAATTCTCTGGAGATGTGCAACAATTGGATGGGTTTGAGATTGGCGGGTTGAGTTTGGTTGGATATGTATCTGTGACTTTGGTTGAGTGTTTTGATCCTGTTTTTATGCTTTGAGTTTGAGTGGATGAAGACTTGGCTTTCTTGTAAACTTCTTGGCCGGCGAGAATTCTCCGATGATATGCAACATAAGCATGGTTTGTAGGTTAGTTTGTTCATTATTGGCTGTTCGAAGCCTTTCTACCCTGTCCAATTCTGTACTATCCACATCATAGTTTAAGTTATCAAGGGTCTGATTTCCTTGAATAATCCAGAGTTTGAAAATTTAGGTATTGCTTTTTGGGGCATAAAGTTTCGACGGTCATTTGTAACTAGGGAAATATAAGGGATGTTCAAGGAAATGGAGGGCAAGGAAATCTGATTGAAATTTGTGTAGTACATAATTTATTCTTTTTTATTTTAATGTATTACCTGAAATGATTGTTTGGAGCAACTTACCTTTTAAGGAAGAATACGGGTATGATTAAATAAGATTCAGGGTGAGGACCTCACGAGATTCATCCGTGCGACCAAACGCTACAACAGACCAACCTATACTTCCTTGATTGGAAGGACTATAGCCGCTTCTACAACCTTCGATATTCTTCTTTTATCTTAATTATAAATCACGAGATATTTTGAAGTCATCCTTGTGCTGTACGCCTTGAAACTCAAGAGGTAGATAAAGAGTGATATACAAGAATCACGAGTTCTTGAATTATACGTTCATTAATAATGATATTTGTTTAGGTAGTTTTTGAGATATGTAAGAAAATTGAAGGGCTAATCGTGAAGAGTCTTGAGACGTATCATATTGCAGGCACGAATTGCTTCCATTAGATAACAATAAACAGTTCCAGCATGAGGATTGGAGGGAATAAAGAAACTCTAACATGATGAATTTTGACTAAAGCAGGAGAGCTTTCTTACACGCTCTTGGTATGATGAAGAACTATCTCTAAGGAGTTAGAAGATGAGCAGCAACCACGCTAATTCAATGTATCTCTCCAATAACATCTCATAGAAACATAAAAGTCCTTTTGTTGCACATCTAAGCTTCATGCATAATGACATAACTTATCATTCGAGATGTATCTCTAGCTTCGGTATTCGAGTGGTGCATATCATTCTTCCAATGATATCATAAAGAAGCACGAAATTTGTTATGTTGCATATCTGAACTTCCCGCGTTCACGGTTTTGTTCGGAAACGGAGGTTTAATTGGCTCAATTTGAACTAGCAGTGCGATTGATGCAGCTTCAGGACGCAGAAGAAGTAGCTAGCCTGAAGAGGCATATAATGTACGGTTAGAGCGATTCCAGAGCCCTAAGGGGTATGGCTGGCATAATGGTAGCTAGTTTCATTATAATAAAATTCATCCTTCTGACGTCTAGGTATTCTACTAATTTGTGATATGTATCCAGTGAATTCTCAGCAGGGGTAAGAAAAAAGTCGTAGCTCATCCTTCTTTACCGTACAGTTCGTCAAGCTATACCTCTTGCTTATCTCAAGGCCTATTACGGTGATAATGATAGGACACAATTCGATTTGGCGATCTTACCATTTGGGAGTGGAATATTATCATCAGCAGATCTTATTGCAGTAAAATAGCCTGTGATAACTAAGCTTTTTTAGCCAAAACCAGTGTATGGTCAGAATATCCCAGGTCTGGATTTATTCTATTTGGTGTGATGTAGAGTAAAGTGAAAGATACCCAGTAGATAGCGAGCCACCTATCACAGGAGAATATCCAAGAAGCAGTATACCTGCATCAGCTTTCTAGTATGTAATTCAATATATTTGTTGCATGTCTGTGTTTTTGTGGCTTGCACTAGTTTTCAAGGTTCTCAAGATACATCAATTATAAGTGTTGGATGGTGTCGATCAAAGAGTGTAATCAGTATGACTTCTCCACTCCTGGTCATTTTATGTCCATTCGGAGGGTAGATCCTCAACTAATACATCCATGTCTATAGTGAATATGTTCTAAAGGCCCAGTCACTGAGAAACAGATCAAAGATAATTGTCTAATTTGACATGAGATAACAGATCTCAATAACTCTTCCGAAGCCCAAGAGATGTATGCCGTTGGATGTTTCTACTTCTAATCTTTTAAGCTAATGAACATATGGGTGACAGCTCCAGACGAAAGCAGGCTCAATCAGAAAGTATTCTCTCAGTAATATTGCCTAGTAATTGCATTCCCATGGTCAAATGAAGTCAAAGACAGGATTTGGTCCCAGTTAGATGATCTCGTGATGTTTATCAGAGATCAACAAGGTAGTGGTACTTGATCTCGTATAGTAATAATAGTTACTTAAATTACAAGTCCTTAGATAAGGCTACTCTGTTTCAGGTAATACTATTTACTTTTCCCATAGTCGCTTACTAGTCAACCGCATCCAGCTTTAATATTTCTCTTGTATATTCGAAGATTAGATGAGAAAGTTCTGGTAAAGTATCCACTTGTTTACTTGACTCAATCATTTACACTAATCATAAAAGTGCCGTACAACTAAGTACATCGTTTAACTTTTCCAGTTTATTCTTGATTGGCTAGGCAACAAACTATGAGCCCTTCCAGACGATAAAACTAAAGAGATGTCCTTGACATACAAGATGTGAAGCTCATTTACTATCTATCAAGTTGTGTGCAGTCTTGTATAAAACTATATTAAGACGACCATAACTACATCGCGTATTCGCAATATTTCAGACATTCTTTACGCGGTGTAGGTCGCTCTGAGGTTTTCTCGTCTCTTTAGAGACTCGGACTGCAGACTTCTATAAACGTTCCTACGAGAGTCCACGCTAAACCCCTAACGGACCTTTGGAGGTTGAATATGTTGAATGAAAGCTCAAAGGTCTGTTTTGGGCTTAGCTTTTGTGACTTAAAAGTGGCTCATCAGAACCTTCAAAATTCTGAATCCTATAATCATAAGCTATTTACCGCCCAATGCACTAACCTTCAGTAGTCTGTTGTAAGAGTCGCTACGCTCGTCGAAAAAGCGACGATTAGACTAAGAATGGGTGTAGGATAATGACCAAAGGATGGTTGTTACCCACTTTAGTTAGCCGAATAGGGTATAAAAGATCTTCCAGATTATTACCCTTTATAGATAATAACAACTCTTTTCCCTCAACCAATAAACCACATCTTCTGATGCCTAGCGAATCAACCCACAAGGTCTGAAAGCATTATAAAGACCATCAAATTCCCACGCGATTCGGATAATCAATGGATATTCAAGCAGCAAGATCTCTCTACCCAGTATTCCATTCAATGACCGTTCTTCATTGATCTTATATTATAAAGTGACTATTCATACTGTATTTGTGAACTTGGAGCACGTGTTGAAGTTCGTTATCACACCAAATAAGAAACACAAGTAAGTTGTTTGATGGTCCAGACGACAGTCCAACAATCAATTCCTAATAAACATTAAAAAAATTAGATACTGAAATAGCTTTAATTGTTAAATCGATTTGAGGAAAATGTTTATAAAATCGACAATAAAATTTTCAGAATCTCAAAACTGGAATCTTAAAATGGACTGCAGTCCAGACTGTTGGAAACTTGGATACGCATCAGGTCGCAGAAGTCGGACCCGAATATTTTCTGTCACAGTTGAGACAGTAGTACTCAGCCCCGCATTCGAGCTCAGATTCTTCTTCCAAAACTTCTTCTTTTTGTTCTTTCTCGTGCTGGTTGCTGTCATTGATACTCTCATTTTCACTCTCGACCTCGCCTCCATCGTCGCTTCTGTCCTCGTACTCGTTGCTTTCATCAATACTCTCAACCTCACTCTCAACCTCGCTGCCGCTGTCATTTTCATCCTCGTTCTCGCATTTACATCCACTTCTACTCCCACCTCCATCATTGCCGACTTCATCTAAACACGAACATAAATCCAATTCTCCAGTCTTAGTGTCGTGTCTGCCGAATTAAGGCTCATGTAGACAGTTCTCAAACCACTGACAAAAACAAGCCAATCCTTGACGCCGTATAGAGCTTATGTGGTCAAAATTTTGTTCGCCGTTCATCAAAGGACCAATTACAAATGACCTGGGTCTCAAATCAACTCTTTATGATCAATACAATAGTGATTTGATAATCGAAGATCAGAGAAGCTCTTACGTACATTTCAAAATCTGGAGAACGACTAGGTCTCCGTATATCACTGATCCAGCTATGGTATATGTCTGTCAGATCCTCCTTCGAATGATTCTTATTGCTGCTGTTCTTCCAGGCCCCTGGCATCTTTTCTTTCTTTTGATGCTGCAAGATCGTCATATTCCTTCGTTCGCGACGATAATCATACAAGCCAAAGCTGCAAATAATATCTGTAGTGCTTCGAGATAGATAAACATCCATAGACCAGACAAAACCGTTGTGGACACTTAAATTGATTATGCAGCGTTCGTAGTACGCTGATTCTCGCAAGAGATACTCTTGTAGATCGTAGCCAGCTTTTCTCAGTAACTTAAACCATGATATAACGGCTAAACAAATCCCCTCGGCATCTTTTCTGACGAAGAAAGGATAACATAATGGATAGCTGAAGCAACAGTTTAATGGTGTCATCTGATATTCGTCAGCCAAATGAACATTGGCTCCCATCTCCAAGAAACTGGAAATCAACCAATCAGGTTCTTCCGGTGCCTGTTCAGGTCTACAAGTATGTTTTATCAACCCATATAGCATACGATGTAAAGCTTTTGGGAAGCTTGGAAGACCATCCTTCAAACGCTGAGACTCCAGGAATTGGGTGTCTCTTTCGCTTAAGATTTTGAGTATACCTAAGTTCTCGAACCCGCGGTATAACTTCCAGTAAAACACACTATTCATCCCTGGAGACTCTTGCGCATCGGTCGAAACAAGAAACTCCTCTTGTCTGAGCATATAGTTGAAACTCTCAGTACTACCATCATAAAGATGTAAAGAGGTGAGATTGATTGTGCCTCCTGTGGCTACTTGCATTGGATCAGCTTTCCCAACTTCCACCAGAACTCGAATAGTTTCGAGAGCTTCATTGAAACGACCCTCATTTTGAAAGGACCAAAGTGCTGGCAGTCTCGAGTCATGGTGGGATATCCTGATTCTTTTCGCCACAGTACTCTCGTTGCAAAATTTACTCACAAAGTTCAACGCGGTCCTAATAATAATTCAGTTCAAAGCAGCCGGAAGCTCCACAACTTTTGTCACTTACCATCCTTGGTGAGCATCACATTCGGTGGCCTGTACTCCTTGAGCTATTAGCCATCGACATAAGTTTGCGTTCAAGTGGGCAGCTGCAACCTGTAGCAGTCATATCAGCCCCATATGAGGAAATCATAAGGCAAAATCCTCACATGTAGCAAATTACATCCTCCTTGACTAGTATCAAACACACTTGCTTTACCAGTGTGCACCAGCTGAAGCACTCCACCAATATCTCCATTCCTACAGGCATCAAAAATTGGTGAGTTGTCAGTGACCACGCGTATAGGTCGAAAATAATACGTCCAACGTCCAAATCGACGGCTCTGTTTGATATGCATACCCTTAAGTCTTATCCAAGCTTTTGGAAGAATCGTCAAGTCGACATCCATGTCAGTATTTTCATCAGCAATTATTGGGTCGGTAGTCAATTTTGCAAAATGTTTCTTCTTATTTTGTTGATTTAGAACTGAAGTAGTAGACCAGTAGGAGAAGAATCCGTACGAGTTGGTTGCTCTACGAATGATAGAGGTGCTTTCCTTTTTGGAAACTGGAACATAATTATGCTCCGGAATAGCCACTGCTTTGTTTGTCTGCGTCGTTTGTGTATTCATTCCTGATGTAGACAGCTGTATCAAAGTCTGCTGCATCGCTTTATTAAGATGCCTATCGAATTTTCAGTTGATTGCCTCCATAAATCGCGATTGAAGAGTCGTAAAACTTACATGCTGTGGCAGTTTACTGCCAGTGTCAAGAGTGATTTGGCTCTTTCAAGCCTTTCTGTAAGCTCTTCCAATGTCTTCTCCTTGAGAACTACTTTCAATGTTCGCCATTGCCTTTTTATCATTCCTCCATCTTTTTTTAAACTATCTTCCAAGACTTTTAGTATCTTATCCAGATTTTCTATGACAGTTCTACAATGCTTCAGAACCTTTGGCACTACTTTGGACTGCCCTGTCGTTGGGTTGCTATTCTGATCATAAAAGTCGACCAGCACTTCACCAAGTAACTCGATTTCCACCAATAAATCGCCTAATTTCTTTGGGGCATCCTTCATCTCTGAATAGAAAGAATATATCTTCTGACTACTCCCGACAATTGCACCCGCCAGTTGAGCGACTGCGATTCCACTCGCGACAACGCCAAGAAGTTCTCCCATAGTGATATGCTTTTATTATTGTGATCAAATTCATGGAAGAATAAGAAAGAGAAGACATGACATTTTGATAAGACGATGAGGCTATGGTGGGTCCAATCATGCGCCTCATTTACCACCAATCAAACATTGCTGACGATGCAGACTAGAAGATCCTAGCCAGCTTTCACATGTAGTTGCATAGCGATAGGACTCCGCCTCAGTCGGGCTCTTCGATTTGATCAATACAGTTCATTCCTTATAATTGCTTACGATATTGACACATCAAGAGGGCGGAGATATGGATCACACTTATTTTCTTACATTGAACCTTGAGTTCTGACTTCAAAGCCCCAAAAGGTCAGAGGACAACGCGTAAACTTCTCCATCCTTATTTCAACGATTAGACTTCTGATATGATTCTCGAAGATCAATGATTGAAAATAATTCTGATCAAAATGATCCAATAATCGATCACTCATTACGAGCAATATCTCACACTCTCTCTATCCCATCCGTGCCATCTCAGATACACATCTAGATTACGCCATATCAGTAATCATTTTGATTCGCTTGAGAAGTTGCAGCTCAGATTCGAGCTATTGGATCGTGGATGCACATCTTAACATTTCTTCTTGGATCCCTTCTTTCCCCTGCAATCATCAATCCCACGATTTTATTTCCTTATATTAACCGCGATGATACTTGATATTATCTTGCATTGAGTGATAGAATCCTAGGCGCACTTGCTTAGGCATTCAATCTATACGCTTGCCTCTTCATGTGTATACAGACTCGTTCGAACTGTAGCCACTCGCATATTCACGCTCGAAATCTTTTTTAGTTTCTTCTTCTCTAATATATTGAGCTTTTGGGCGCTCAGTACGATCTGCCTGTAAGCCTGTAATGATTAGCAGACACTACTGAAGTACGAGTATGGAACGCGCTTACTATTATGGTGTATCTCCTGTGCCCTTGAAGGTTCACCACGAATATCATCGTGCTTGTCGATCCCCTTATCTTGATTAACTCTGACGGAGGTCTCTCCCCTACTCTCTGACCTAACACTTCGCGTTCCGGCTTTGTTGTCGACTTCCGATAGAGGAGGCATTTCTCTAACCTGTTTCGAAGAAATGTCATCTCGCTTACGAGGTAGTGAAGAGGCCTGGTCCTGTGTTTCTGAAACACCATATTTCAATGGAGAGGGGTCGATGATATCCCGGTCATCATGGGAGCCTTGCACACTAATATGAGTAGTAGGCGTATATGCAAAATCCCTCCTTAATCTCAAAATAGGTGACTCGCGCGACGGTATAATTGAAGAGCTAGTGCCTCCTCGTACTACTAAAGCGGATGGACTGTTGGGGAGCGCAGCTGGCGGGCTTGATGGTCTTGGATTTGAGCTAATCCTAGGCTCTGCGATTGTGGTATTGGACGTTATTGAAGTTCTGCCTTCTGCTACGTATTTCGCGATTTGGTTTCCTCCCTGATAGTAGTCAATATCATGTGAAGCATGATGAGATTGCCGGAGCCGGTCGCGGTAATGATCAGGAATTTGCTGGTACGCCGACCTTTCCATCCAAGAATATAGATCTTGCTGTTCCTGGGAACCACCCAAAGAATGACACAGTGCCTGTTGAATCTTTCTCTGAGCCCACTTCATAATGGGGTTTCTTTCTCTACTCGCTGAATGTTCTTGTTGATCGATCTCGCTCAATTGATTACTGAGATTCCTCTGTGCCTCTTGATCTGTTGCTAACAGATACTGAGCCAAACATGCACTGAGATAACGAGACTTGTTCCCTATTATATTTTTTTGCAAATTTTCCAAATCGGCAAGATGATTTTGCGGAATGCTTGACCTGCACACAAGCTCTTCCAGGTATAGGACTTCCAAATCATAATGACCAAGGTCTCGTGCAGTATTAAGTCCGAGAGTCAATAGCTCAACAGAATGCTCTGAGTTTGGCCAAACTCTCCAACCCGGATTTTCTGACGCAAAGGGTATGTAAACAGGAAGGCTGCCATCGAAGTACAATAGTCCAGGAGAATTGTCAAGATATGACCAGGGCGATGGTTTTTGCCTTTCTCCAGATACATCGTCCCATCTTATTTCAGCTAGTATCCATCGCAAGTAAGGGCTAGACTTGATGCTTGCAGGATAGTTGTCTCTGATTGAACTTGCAATTTCTCGGGCATGCACCATGCAGAGATCAATCGATTGTCGTTCTGCTTTATCGAGGAATTTCTTGTCTGGAATTCCTTGAAGCGATACTGTGACTAATACGTCAAGAATAGCAAGATCTGTAGATTCATCATTCTCTTGGGTCCACTGTGCGACGAATGTATTGATAGACTGATCCAGACTCATTTCTGTGTCAAAAAACATATCCATCACTTGCTTCACAGTTGATGAACCGATTAAACGATAAAACATATCTCGCATATCCCAGATCCTGTTCGTCAACAGAAGATATGAATATAACTCGTGCCAGTCGGATCCAGGGATGGATCCAACCGTAATATTTGGATACGATGAATTTATTGATACCACGTATGAAGTTTCTAGATACACCAAATGACAGAGAAACCGAATCTAATACTAGTGAGTCATGATTGAGGATAATAACGATGCAATATTGCACATTACCTGAAGTGAGCTCAAGCAAGTAAAGTCTCGCTTTAATTCCGAAATCAACTCCGATTTTGCTTGTCCCCATTGCAGAACTGCATCTTCCAAACATCCCAGAGTGACAGCCTTTGCGACACAAAGTGCGGAATGTAAGTAGTGATGATAGATCTGACCACAATCCTTCGTCAAGATTGGAGGATTCTCACTAGTAATAAGCTCGAGAACATCCTTCCATGCGCCTTGTGACAACAACGTATCAATGTAGTCAATAATGAGATCAGGATGATCGCCACAATAGACACGGTAAGCCTTGAAATATCGCTTGGCGTCATTAAATCTCCCGAGTCTCTTTAAAAAAGAAAGCTCTTCTAGGTAACTCTCAATATCTTCGCTACAATCGAACTCAAGGTAGATTGTTGAGTCCTGCGTCGAATTGGTAGTCCACGAATTACTCCCTCTCGTAGAAATTGGTATGTGACTACGAGTTTGTGTTTGACTAACAAATGGATTAACAGTGCGACCTGTTGGAGGGACTTGCATAAAATCATGAGACCAATGAGGAAACCGCCTTTCCTGTGCATTTTCGATTCCGCTTTCCAGAGTGTTTTTGGGATTGTCTTCGGTCTCGGTGTTATAACGTTCATCTGTTAGAGGATTTTTGAAAGATACACTACGTTTCTCCGTAGATCCCGCAAACAATACCGGAGTATTGTAGGCAGGAGAAGCTGGATTGGAATTGCGAGACCAGAGCAATTCCCCACGTGATGACGCTGAAGTTGATGAGGCTGGGTGAAATCCGGTGAAGCGAGACATAACAAAAGCTACCTTTTCAATAGTATTCTGAAAGTCTCAAGGCACCGCTTGACATTTCAAAATTGAAGAATAATTGTATGAGTAGATGTTGTGAAATATGGACATCTGAATTTATCGTGGGAGGCTGAGTTGAAGGCTGCTGGACTGCAAAACCCCACATGATCATTCTATGCATTTAGGTCACATTGCTTGAGCACAGCCTCTATCAGTTGTCGTTTTGCTATCAGCCATGCAAAGAAAATAGTGAAGTAAGACCCTACATTATAAGCGTAAAAAACCAGTTCCATCCTCTTTCTATCTTTTATTTAAGCCAACTCTTCAAAAGCACGTGTTATACTCAATCTTAAAATCATCACAATGACTCTGAATCCTCTAAGCAATACTCCAATTATCGCACGAAAGTTTGGGCGCACCCTGGAAAGAATCGAGCATCTTCCAAATGTGTGTCTGAAATATCAAAAAGTCGGAAAGGTTGGAGTAACTTGCCAGTTCCGACTGTCTAAGTCTAAATGGGGGGTCTTAGGAGAAGCTGAAAATCCTGCCGGGGTTATATATATGAGTCTGGGATTTGATCAGCCAAACAATTGCAGGCTATCTAGTGCAATAGTTTCGATCACATTAGAAGATAGCGATCCAAGGGAGGCGACAGAAAGGCAGTCCATTCAGAAGTCTGTATCAGATAGCCTTCATATTACGGATCAATATGGTCCCAAGCAACTATCCGGACCGGAAAGGCGGATGCTAGTCAGGAAAAAAGTACTTCTCACTCCAAATATCAATATCCTTGGCAATGGTGGTGGGGGAGTAGGGCTAGACACCTCCAAGGAATTAATCCTAAGCAGCAGGTGGATTTTCAATGGAAGGCTAAGGCCAGCGGCTCATTCCACCCATAAAAGTCGACACACAGCAATATATAGAAAACTAGAGTGGGAGCTCACAGAGAGCGAGTTTGAACAACATGCAACGCATAGTAACATGATTCATACTGCCTTCGCCTTCGAACACGACGGCATGCCTTTCCTGATGGAAGTTAACATAAAAGGGAAGTTGAAAAGCACGAAGGAAAATATCTTAAGACATCTGAAGTTTTCTTCAGACCAAGACAAAAGCAGGGGTTCTTCAACAACTTTTGTTCATCTTCCACGAGGGGACCGCAACAGCATGCGTCTCGACGCTCTTGCCGATAGTCTCCCAAGGACGATGGAGATGGAAAATTTAGAAGTAGTACCCACAGAGATACCCGATGCATTACCTGCATCAATTTTGATGGGAGGAATCACGGCAGAGACGCCGAGAGAAAGAAATGAGAAAAATAGTTTTGAGTCTGCAAAATTCGCCGGACCACGGCAGCCCACGCTTGTTGCAAGTTCCACCGAACGCGTCACGGTCCATAGCGAGCCTGTGGATCTGGGGGAACCCAATACAGATCCATTTGACCCGACATATCCATCTCTCGAAAATCTTTCAAGGGCATCATTGATCCTTACAAACACACCTCAAAGTAAAACCAAGATATCCGAACAGGTTCCGAAGAACACAACAGTGACAATGCCAGATCCAGCAGCCGATTTGCGAGATGAATCCCAATCGGAGAACGGATCATCCTCGTTTCCATCAGATACTACCTTAGTCGAGGAGCAAGATGCAGAGCGACTGGTAGAAGGGACAAGGCAGGCGAAGCATGAGGATATTCAGGATAGTTTGCTTCTGCTCTCGGAGTCACCCTATCTCATGCTACTCCTAAAGCTATTGCTAGGATTAATGACGGTATTCGGAAAGACCCGAAAGCCTCCCAAAAAGCTATCGTCTTCTTGTGAAAGCATTGACAAGGACAACACAGTGAGCCAAGACTAAAGAAGCACTAAACTTCAAAGTGAGGAATAGATAGGATAGGTGAATTTTTGTGCCGGAATTTATTCAGGTGCATAACATAATTGGATCAACGTGGAGTTTCCTTATATCACAATAAAGTATACGTGGAATTGCAACAAACATCCATCTCACGTGCACCTAAGGACTAATTTTGGTGAGTGTGGCCAGTGAATGTGGCTCAACCACCAAACGCCACTGGTCGCTATCTTCCAAATTTTGGCTCATTTAACGAACCTGATAATGCTATTCGACCTCACAAAAGAAAACATTCAGTGGACTTTAGTTCTTAAGGCTCTAGTTCTAATTAGAGGCTGCCATCCAACTACTATTTAATAGCCCACAGCCACTTGAACTGCGTCTTTCGGCTCGACATGCAGTTGGCAGTCCCCAATATATTGCAAGCGATATATACACAGGCAAAGGGGTCGGAGAAACTACCCGTGAAGCATCGTCGAATGCAGTCTTAAGAGGCATGAGGACTGCAATTTGAAACTCTGAAATTTCGCGCTGCCGAAGTTCAGAGAAGGCCGACAAGTTAGAAGATGGACAGCTATGCGTAGTCACATTTCATCACTACGATCAAGAAAGACTGGGTGGAGTCATTCTTGATTTTCATATCACTTCTATACAAAATTTCACTGATTATGTCAAATCTCTCTAGCTTGGGCGATTGTTCGAATTGTTCATCATTGATTCGAACATTATATATCAATGTTTCCTTCAATCTGGACAATGAATTCCCAATGCTTCAATTGAAAGTATCAGGTTGTCAACCCTTATCCGGCTCATATGATACCTTCTCCAGATTTATACTTCTCCGAATTTATACTCAGTTAGATAAATCCCAGTGCACTACTCCGGGTCAAGTATATTCAAATTACCTACCAGGCCTGCTTCTATGTAAAGCTTTCTTTCAAGTTGATTCGAAAGGTGTTTACTGTCGGTGAAGGTAAGCAGCAGTATTTACCTACTGAAACCCAACATATCCATGCGTTAACGGATCTCTCATTTCGGCCTCTGAATCTCTCTTAGGCATTTCCGCCAGCCGAACAGCACATATGAGGCTATAGTCCGTCTGCCAACGCAGAATCCACCTTGTGCAATTAAATTGCTGCTGTGTATGAATTCAGCCCATACTTGATCCTTCTCCATTACTAGTTTTGGCCCTTTGCAGCTTCGGCCTGCTCTCTACCTGCCATAACATATCGAGAAAAGCACGATGACGTAATCGCTACTTACCTCCATCTTATCTCCGTGGAGAATCTTCTCAAATGACTCTTCTCTCCATACAGACCAATCATCAACGAAACAACCTGGTACACAAATCATGGCATCTAACAAGACCTACTCCCTCGGCTACAGCCCTGCAGTAGTAGATCGACACTCCCTCCGTCGCGCCTCTACCTGTTGCGCCTACTTCCTACCTCGCCTAACTCCCACATCACACATCCTGGATCTCGGCTGTGGCCCCGGTTCAATCACAACTGACGTTGCCTCACTTATCCCTCAGGGTTCAATTATCGGTCTCGATGCCGGAGAATCAGTCATCGAGGTCGCTGATGCAAAAGCCAGAGACCTAGGATTGGACAACTGTTCATTCCAGATTGGTGATGTGATGAAATTGCCTTTTGAGGACGAGACATTTGATGTAGTGTATACGCATCAGCTACTCATTCATTTACCAGATCCTGTGAATGCTATCAAGGAGATGAGGAGAGTCTGTAAGATGGGAGGATTTGTAGCTTGTAGGGAGAGTGATATAGGGGATGCTGTGTTTTATCCTTCCACTTCTGAACTTAAGAGAACTGTTGAGATTATGGAAGCGATGATTGGAGAAAAAGGATCAGAGCCACATGCGGGAAAATTTTTAGGAAAGTGGGCTAGAGAAGCGGAATTTAAAAATGAGAACGTAGTGGAGAGTTACAGTTATCTGATGCAACCGAGTTGGAAGAACTCATTGATGACTGGTGATGTTGGCGAAAACGCGATCAGGCTAGGGATTGTGGACAGTAATGAGAAAATTAAAGAAATGATTGAGGAGTGGGATGCTTGGGAGAAAACAGAGGGATGCTGGTGGAAGACTGGCTGTGGTGAAGTGGTTTGTTACAAGAAGTGATTGGAGATATGGTAACCAATCCTCTATTTACCAGTAAATGGCAATGTAATCTCCTGAAGCTTCTATAGTACAATGGTCTAAATCTCATCGGAAGCCAAAAATTGGCGCGTATGATAGCTTACAATCAATACAAATACAACTCGCGAAATTTCCCTACGTCATCTATACCCCTTTCCTACTCCTCTCCATCTCTATTCCACTGCCTCGGCAAATAGAACCTCGCATTCTCATACACCAAGAACGTCACCCAAGTCGCCGGCAAAACCCTCACAATATTCGTACCCAACCCCCTATAAAAACCCCTCCACCCCTCCTCCCTCCAAACCTTCCCCACAACCCCCCTAATCCCTCTTCCAAACCTTTCTTCCGCATCATAGGTCTGCAATCTACTCCTCACAACCTGATACGGATACGTCGCTGTTCCCGCAATAATTTTCGCCGAGCTACTAAGTAACAGCGTCGCCGTATTCCCCAATTTAACCTGAGAACTTTCTCTATCGCCTCTTAGAATCTGGTGTGAGCAATGATTACGCCAGAAATTCTTCAGGGGCTCATAGACGGCGAATTGTACGGCTCCATGACTATTGCCCAGTAGACTAATACCCACACCTCTGTAGAATCCTCGTACTCCCTCATGTTGCCATAAATGTCGAGCGCCATGCCACATACTTTGATACGCTCCTTTGCTGCTTCGATCCGAACTCAGCATTCGGGTCTTGAGTACCCATATTGGATTTGTAGTGATGGTAATCATGATACCTGCCGAGCCGGACGCGAGAAAATAGTCGATGGGTGTAAGAGAGGCATAATTGGAATGCGAAGGTTGATTATGGAAGGAACGAAGGGAGGATTCGAATATATTTTTAAAGTAGAAGAAGAGGGCCCAACTACTGGCGTTGCCGATGAGATTGGGTGTTAGACCGCGATAGAGACTTTGTAGAGGCTGAGGCTGTTGGGTTAGACTGCGGAAGATGGTGAGACCGCTGGCTGGTGTGTGAGAGGTACTGCGATGAACTGGTGGTGTTAGCAATGGGTTGAGCAGGAAGGAGGGGTATGAAGTTACTTTGTAATCGCGTTTTGATAACATCTAGAGGATGAACAGCTAGGGTAGATGCTGTACCGGCTGAGAGGCCAGCAATTGTCTCAACCAGCGCGGGAGAGATGCGCGCATGGTTTTCGGTCATAAGGGAAGATTTATGTTTGTCATTGCGAGAATGTTGAAGTTGCGAGGGGCAATATATTTACACCCGATGACGAAAATAAAGCTTCATAATTTTCTGGGGCTTGCCGAGGCGGGGGCAAATGACATATTGAGTAGAGTTTCACATTATTCAGACGACAAAGAATGAGGCATTCAAAATTGGAACGGGAGATAGGAAATGGTTTTGATTTCGTAGTGGTGATTGCGCTTTTTGCGCTATTGTACAATTATCTTTGTATGGTATGTATCCACCATAAACATAAGCTCCCTGAGCATTTCATTATTTCATGAACGCCTCATATGCTACAACCGTCATATCATTCTCTGGTTAATGCCAGTGGTCCTAACTATAGCCCAGTTCTGCCTCGCAATTCCTTCCCGTGAATCTCCATATCGACTAGTGAAACATTTCCATTTGGTGACTCTTTATGATGAACTCATGCGAGAGGAGAGAGGAGTCTGTAGATGGACATTAGTACATGCTTTATAGCCTTTAGAGTCTGCAGAAAAACTGACCTAACGATGGATGGTCGTGGTTCACTGCGGGTGTATCCTGATTTTATTAGCATGCATGTCTTTGTGCTTCATATCGTTTGTCACTTCGTACCAAGGTAGAGAATCAATGGGAGGTAACCACTGTAAACTATTAGCATAAGTCCAAGATAAAAGATCCAGGATATCCTCACTAATGGATAGCAACACGGGAATAGTCAATGAGCTTTCCAATGCGCTCCTAATCTGAAGTCAACAAAACCATTCCATCCTTCCATCATATGAAGGGCATCTGCATGCGAACCTTAGATTCTTCGGAAAGTTGCATTTTGATATAATTCCTTGATTTGTAGCTGTACACAATTAGTATTTTGCAAACAAAACTGAATGGTCTATCAAGATATACATACAAATTGTTGTAAAATCAAATGTTCTGGCTTGTCTTCCTGTACTTTTACTTCCAGTATAAAAAAGTGATCAAGGTTTCTCACAATCAACAAGGCTGATGACTAATCCCCATTTATTTTTCCCGTCGCATCTTGAGCTAAAGCTCCATGCATATTCACTACAGCTGCACTTTTCCATCTGACTCTCACTTTATTAAACATAAACAACGGGAACTCACTCTCTAGCTCCCACCAGAATAACAATATGTCAGGAGCAAGACATTGGTAAATAATTCATTTCTCCCAGCTTTCCAATTGCTAGCCTTCCCAAGTTCAAACCCGCAGAAAGTATCCAAAGCTAACCATGGCGCAACGCCGCTCTCTTAGGGAACAAGACAAGGAAGCCACTGTCTATATTGGCAATATCGATGAGCGCGTTACTGATAGCTTGGTATGGGAATTGATGTTACAAGCTGGTCGCATTGTCAATGTACATTTACCCAAGGATCGTGTCACTCAAAATCATCAGGGCTATGGATTTGTGGAATTTATATCAGAGGAGGATGCTGAATATGCGGCGCGCATAATGAATCAAGTGCGGTTATTTGGAAAACCAATCCGTGTGAACAAGGTTTGTTTTATTTTCATTCTATGTAGTCTTCCAAATCCAAGAAGAGTTTACTAACTGCGAAATTCAGGCCTCTGCCGATAAACAAAAGACTGTTGAAGTCGGCGCAGAACTCTTCATTGGTAATCTTGACCCTATGGTGGACGAAAAAACTCTATACGATACTTTCTCGCGCTTTGGATCTCTCATCTCTCCTCCCAAGATCGCTCGCGACGAATCCTCTCTTTCAAAAGGTTACGGTTTCGTATCCTATGCCAACTTCGAAGCTTCTGACGATGCTATCGCAAATATGAACGGTCAATATTTAATGAACAAGGATATCTCCGTCCAATACGCATACAAGAAAGATGGCAAAGGAGAAAGACACGGAGATGCAGCCGAGAGAGCCTTAGCAGCTCAAGCAAAAAAACACAACGTAATTCCAGACCTACAAAACATGCCACCAGGATTATTATTAGGCATGAATGGAATTCCACAAGCTCCAGCAGCAATGTTGAACGATTCTTCCATACCTACCGCACCCCCAGGATTCCCACCACAACGTCCTGCTTACAATTCCGTTCCTCCCCCCGGTGGTCTACGCGGTGCTCCAGGAGGACAACCCCAACATCTCCCACCTCCTCCATCGGGTCTCCCTCAAAGACCACCACCTTCACAGGCCGGCTACGGTGGTCCACAAATGGACTTCCACAATCAACATGTTCCACCTACTGGTCCAGGCGGAGCATATGGACATCCTACTACTGGACCTGCACGAGGAATACAATTTCCACCTGGATTCGCTCCACCGGGAGGTATGCCAGCTCCTGGACAACCAGGAATGGTTCCTCCACCAGGTTTACTAAACATGCAAGCACCTCCAGGATTCGGAGGTGCACAGGGAATGCCAATGGGTATGCCACCTGCGGGACCACAAGGTCATGGGGGCCAAGGTTATGGAAGGAGGTGAGGACATCTGGGAGAAATAAGGATATTCTAAACATCGCAACACGAGTTTGTGAAGTGTAAGATTGACACCAGGAGAAAGATAAAGTCAAAGATAAAGATAAATATGGTCAAGAATACCAAAGGAGAAGAGAAAAGTTACCCATGGAAATCAAGCGCGGGCAATGGATATATATCAAGGCTGGCGTTCACAACGGCGTTCCAAAGGGGTGAGTTACCACCATACATTACGTTACGTCTTTCATCCATCCATCAGATCGATGGATGTCGGCATCTAGCACAATAGTTAGTAACACTTTCCTACAGCTACAGCTACAGCTTCAGATCGGCCCTGTTCTCGTTCACGGAGCATCAAATATTTAAAAATACATATACATAGAGTGTAGGAAGAATAGTACAATAATAACAATTGTCGACATGACATTTAAACATTGATGTTATCTCTCTCTCAACTCTTTGTATTTTTGTCATATAAACTTCTTCATTTTTGCGTCGTACTCTGCTCTGCTCTGCTCTATCGTACACTTCCAAAATAAGTGAACACTGAAATGTATGAAGAAATGGAAAAACTCCCTGGCCTTCGCAAAATGATATGACACTTTACTTGCTGTATATGCAATTTCTCATCTCCATTTACTTTTCTTTTTGTTGAACCTCCTTTCCTTTGCATTTCCTTTCCATTTCACAAACTTACACCCAACCCCCAGTCCAATCCCCCTACCAACCCCCCTCTAATTAATTCCCTCATAATCCGCCGCCTCAGCAACATCCGCACCATCCCCATCAATTTTCATTTCCTCCAGATTCTGCACCGCCTTGACCTCTCCAACAATAACCTCCTGCACTTCCTCGACCTCCGGTTCCGGAGGAGCCACCCACCTACTAGCCTCTACACCCCAAGCCTCCTCAACCGCGAATTTTCTCCTAAAAACTCTCAACCATCTCTCTCCCCATCCTCTGACCAACTCCCGATCTTCTTCCCTTCCATCCATTTCGATTTCCTGGTCCTTAGATCCATTCGCCCAAGCCGTCAAAAGTTCATCCATCTCCCTTCCCAATTCCCTCATATTAATTCTTTCCATTTCCACGGTTTTCTCAATCAATTGTTTCTGTTCCTCCAGTAGTCCCGGGACACGAAGACTGAGCTGAACTTGACGAATACGTCCCGTAACTTTTCCAACTGTAGCCTCAACCATCTCGTACACAAAACTTTGGCTGAGTCTTTTGCCCTCACTGCCAATAGCCCATTGCACCACACTTTGCGGGCTGAGAATTGTATAGTTCAGAAGTTTATCAATAATGTTAACACCAATACCCGGTTGATCCTTCCAATATTGCATAACCGAAGTGATGATTTGTCGTCTAGCGACTGGAGAGACAGGTCCGATGGCTAGAAGACGATCTTTACAGCGTTCAATGCAAGAGAGAACGTGACTGAGGGATTTGGATCCGATATAGCAGATTGATGTTACATACGCGTCTGTAGATGGAACGAGGGGATCTGGAAGTGCTTGTTCAACTGCTAGAGCGTGAATTCGATCGACTACTGGTTGAATTTCCTCTTCTGTTGCCTTCTTGCGGAGAAGTGCAAGAATCTCTTGTCCTTCAGCACTGAATGGTGTACCTATGAATTGTTAGAAGTGCTCGTATCTTTCGAAATGATATTACTTACTTGGATCATCAAACTTAAAATCGGGCGTATCCTTTTCCTTCTCCTCCGTGATCAACTGTTGATATGGAGGTGGTAAAGTGCCCTTAATTCTCTGAGCAAAACTCAATCGAATCTCCTTATCCAGAGAACCAATAATAAAAGCCTTCTTTGGGTCCAAATCAGAAAGTTCCACATCATCAATCCATTCAGTCCACTTCCAAGTGAAACCAAAGTTACTCAAATGATGCGAGAACCAATCCATAAATCTACTGCTCAATTCAAGATCCATTGAATCCACATTTCTATACAAGAAACGAATTGCACGACCAAGAGATGGCGCAATAGCAGCTGGTGCAATCTTGCAAGATTCCGTCAAAACAGCATGATAATAGACGAGTTTGTGTTCTGGAATTGGAAGTTGGAATAACTGAGAAAATACTGCGTCAACTGCAACATCTTCAGGTTTCCATGTTGATCTATCTCCCTCGACATCTCGAAGTCTGTCGAATGGTGTGGCTCTCTTGACAAAAGTGTCAGGAGCAAAATAACAATCAATATCAATCAAGAATTTGGCAGTGGCATTTCTGTTGTAATCCAAGATATTGATCGTGTCAACCAAAGCATCTCTCAACAGACATGATGAAATATCTGTGATGGGTGGTACAGTCTCAACATCCTGATTAGCATAAACCGAGAAGTAAAGCTCGGGAAACAAAGGTCTTGGTCCAGCATTAACAACCTCAGGAAGAGAAATTGTTGGCAACGTATGTCTTGAAGCGGAAGCCAAAGCTTCTTGTTGCTCTGGCTCAATCATCTTCCAAGGTCTTGGTAAACAGAATAGCTCCCATCCATTTTGCGATTCAGCTTGCAATTGCTTTTGCAAAAGACTCAAAACACCAACTGGCGCAATGGTATCATCTTTAGCATCTCCTGGATATGGATCAACCAAAGCTTGCAAAACGTGTGGTTCAGAAGCAATGATGTCAGTGTTCTCAATCATAGCCGCAGCTTTCTCATGAGCATCTGTCGCTGAAGATGCCATGATATATGGAATGGTGAGAAGAATAATCTTAACCAATTCAGGCCCGATAGTCTAAAATTCTCTATGTTAGCCAAATAATCGCAGAATACAATCTCATCATGCCAATCTCTCACCTCTTCATTGTTCTCCGTCTGCAAATCCAGGGCCTTAGTCAAGAAATCCTGCAGAATAGTGAAAACACCATCACCCTCCAGTAAACCCTGCAAGCTTCCCAGGAACTTCATATACAACTTGACCTGTCTCCAGTCGCCCTTGATGATCGATTTGTTCAGGCCCTTTACAGCTCGTTCCAACAACTCCATAACCATTTCCTCTTTCAAAGTATTCAATACCATAACCACTGCAGCGACGAAGGGGATCTTGAAAGGTTGCTCTACGACCAATTGCAGCGACAAATCATAGAATGAATCGCGCAATTCGATATCATCGTAGTTGTCGCATACAGTCTTGGCTATTTCGGCTACTTCCGTTTCGACGCGCTTGAGAGGTGATTCGGCGATGGAAAGAAGTTGTTTGCGAACTTTGACGATGAGCGGTTCTTCGTAGCGACGTCTTTGAGGTCGTCGATCGTGATCATCTTCATCTGTGATTTAAAAATGATATTGTTAGCTTTATTTCTTGTGCTTTGGTCATTGGAATCCTCGAGAATTGAAGCTGTCGTCAAAGCTTTCGAAGCTGAAGCTCATCCTCTAAATCGCCATCTTCTCCATCACCAATTTCCCTTCCGTCGATCGCCTTCACTACTTTCTTGAGGTCCCATCCACCTCATCTTTCCCCGTCAAAGAACAAAACAAAACATAACAAAAAACACATCGACTAACCTCTATACCTCTTCCTCCCACCACCACCTCTCCCACCACCCCCATTATATCTCCCTCTATACCCACCACCCCTCCCCCCTCTCTCCTCCCTCTCCCCATGACCATACCCACGCTCCCCTCCTCTATTTCCCCCCTCACCTCTCTCTCCCTGGTACCCTCCTCTATTCTCTCCTCCCCTCTCAGCACCTCTCTCATAATCCGCCATCTTTTCTTATTTTCCCTTTACTAAATCCCTCTAACTTCGCGGTCGCGCCCGAATCCAATTCTCAATGCGCTTTGAATTTCGTATTCGCGATCGATTCCTCTTCTTTTTCTTCTCTGCCTTCTCAATCGATCAGACAGTGGACAGCCTTTAGAAATTCCCAAAGTATCGATCGTGTCGTATCAATCAAAACCAATCAACAAACAAAATAATCTTTCGAAAAAAGACGTCCTGCTTTGAAACCCTGAATCGAATTGACTGATTTGTGTGCTGTGTCGTAATAAATTCCAATACCAATCTTCGAGAAACCTTCAAGATTGATTTATTTATTTATCCATTCAACCTCTTCAAGATTCGAGCTGTGATGCTAAAAAAGAAGCTCGGTCCATCTCAGGGACGTGCTGGGCTGAGTGCCATGATGCCTTGTTGCCTTAGCATACATTACAGCGAGACGCTATGGGATGTGCCATTCATTGTCCCCAGCAATTCAATGAATCAGAGGTAGAAAATGCCAATATACATCATTCAAGGAACTCAGTACACACTTGTGCATCGTCACAATTTGTATACAACAAAATAAGAATGATATGGTTGTGAAAAAAGATACTTCTCAGAGTCTTTGGTTTTTACCCCAAGACATACATCGAGCTACCTAGGTAGTGATACACCCTACACATAATCTCAACCTCATCAACAATCCATCCATCACATTTCATCACATACAGACTAGAGCCAGGAAAGGCACTTCATTTCACAATACACTTCAATTAATTCATATTTTGTTATTTTCTGATTGGTCCATTTTCAATACAACGACTGCAACAACAACGACAACAATAAGCAAACTCTCCCCTCACCGATCCCAACTACCCACTCATCAATCGATCATATAACAAAAGAAAAGTAACGCCTCATATCCATCGATCCCTATCAATCTATCTCCCCTCCCCCCTTTCAATAAATCCATCAAGCTCTGAAAAAGACAAGTGAGAAGAAAGAATCAATAGTAAAACGGAGAAATAGTTGTAGCCCAACCCCTTTGAATTTTCCCTTTTGTTAATAGTAAGCCTAGTAACCCCTATCCTATTTATTTTCCTTGAATTTCTCTCGTATCAATTAATCCATTCCATTCATGCCATATCAATATTCGTCCACCATCACAACCACAACTAAAATGTAAAATGTAATATAAAAAAAGGTACGCCTGAATCTTGCTTGCATGCCTGTGTTGGAGTATCAAAATATCAAGTAGCGATCGAAGGGGTGCCGAAAAAGAAGAGAAACAGAAAAGGATGAAAACGAAAAGAGTCAGAAAATGCAAGAGTAGAAGGTCCAGCCAACCCATCAATCCTCATCACACGAGGCACACAACACAATGTGGAACAAAAAACGGTAGAAGAGAGCAAAAAGGCCATAATTTTTTCTCCTCATGCAAGAAAGTCTAGTAACGAGGTGCCGATAGAAGTATTCGTTGAATCCCATAAACTACCACCCACCCCCTTTCCACAACCCCCCCTCATGAATCAATATCCATCATATTTCATATCCCTTTCCCAATCACTGCTGTTTCGAGTACCAAGGGAGTATCCTTAGCTGGAACTGAAAACTCGTGCTCAACGAAAATTCCACCTTATGGGTATTCCTATCAAACCAAATAACGCATACCATCATCATAGACTAACTTCGTATTCCTGCCATGCATCTCCCGGACTTCCACAAACTTGATTTTGGCCTGCCAACGTTGCAGACGAGATATGCAGAACCTTTAATATGCTGGGGGGGTTTTTTATAGCCGGGTGTTATCGCTCGAAAAATCTCGACTCCATTGCAGAGCTCTAAGGTCGAGCGACAGGAAAGCATTCATTCATCAGTCATCTTGCTTTAACTCCTCCCTCAATCTAATCTTGCCATCATCGCATCTCTCGTCAATGGTTTGAAATCTGGGCTATCAATATCAAGTTTGCTATCTCTTGCTACCAAACCTGCTCGAATATATTGCGGTACCAGCCGTTGGTTGTGTTCCGGTGCAATGGATAATTCTATTGATGTATTAGTATTGTATGCTGGTATCACATAAATTCATAACATACCATGAAGAGAGAAATCGAACAAAGTTGGGAGATTCTTTGCTGAGTTGCCGGGGTGGCGAGAATCCGGGAATGTCTTGTCTGGTTCACGTAACTCATCAAAGAATGGGTGAACCATAGCTTCAATGGCTGAGAGTCTCTCAGTAGGAGTATACTCTAACAACTTGGAGATGAGTTCGATGGCACTAGCATCGGCTTTGCGGAAGACCTTATTGAATGGGTGTGGCTTGATCTGAGGGAACTTGTGCTCCATATAGTTGGGGTTCATGGTACGGATTTGATCCCGAGTTGGTGTACCTAGGACCTTGATAATTTCGACGAGTTGATCAATACCAGATTCACCTGGGAAGAGTGGTTGACCAAGCATTAATTCTGCCATCACACAACCAGTTGACCAAACATCTATCAAGGCAGTCAGCGTCATTTACTCATTCTTCATCATTCGTGTATTCTTACCAATCTTGGTTGTGTAGTTAGTAGCACCGAAAATTAACTCGGGTGCTCTGTAGTAGCGTGAGCAAATGTATGAAACGTTTGGCTCATTCTCTACGAGTATCTTTGCACTACCAAAATCACACAACTTCAAAATTCCACTGCCTGGGTCTAAGAGCAAATTTTGTGGCTTGATATCACGATGGCAGATTCCTTGGGAGTGGATATAGGCAAGGGCGCGGAAGAGTTGATAGATGTAAAGCTTGACTTCGATGATAGGCATTGTTGTCTTCATCTTGTTGAAATATCTTGATGCGCGGTAAACGGTCTCAGGAACGAATTCTTGCACTAGATTAAGATATACCTCATCCTTCTACCGAATGGTCATTAGAAATGCTCAGCATGTTTGTGCAGGATGGAATAGACTTACTCGCTCGCCGTTCGAATAATAAAATGCCTTTAATTCGACAATGTTAGGGTGACGAACAATGCGCATGATTTGCAATTCACGATTCTATTATTTGTATCAGTAACCAGTTACTTGTAGCCTCGAATAGATGTCGCAAACCTTGAATCTCTTGTCTTGCAAAACGCGTTTGATGGCAGCATCTTCTCCTGAAGGTGACAACTTGGTTTGAAAGACAACACCGAAGGAACCGTTTCCAACAATCTTGCATTGTGTATATTGCATATCTCGGGTTTCGCCAGTAACGCCATCTTGAACCTTTTCGCGGATTACTTCTGTAGAATTAAAAAAACGTTAGAATCAATCTACCTCCAAAAAGAAAAATAGAGGTGGTAGCAAGGTAAGGGGAAAGACCATAAGTAGGAGTATGTTTCTTACCTCCCATTCTTAAGCTCGAGAAGGCAGCAGGCCGATTTGACGACATATTGAAGTCCAAAACACCGATTATTATCGTTCGTGAGGTGGGCTGTAAACGAGGAGGGTTGTGAGGAGAGTGGTTGATGACCTGTTGTAGTCCGTGTTGGGCAATTGAACACCGAGTGTGCGACCAAAAGTAATCAATCGGTAATTACCAAGTGAATGATCTTCAATAACGTGACGGGCTGACCAGTCGAAGAATTATTCACCTAATTTGAAAATCGAAAACTTGAAAAAAAAAATCGAGATTAATGACCAAAGTGAGACTGCGGCTGATTGATGAGAATTTGGGAGTCAGTGGTTGTGGCCCTTTAATGGTTGGGAGGGGTTGGGTGAAAGGTGGTGGGATGGGGGTGTATGGATGTAATGTTATGTTATGTTATGTTATGTTATGTGTGTGGTGGGAGGGAGAAGTAGAGGCAGAGAGAGAGAGAGAGTTGAAGAGAGAGTGAGAGAAAGAGAGAAAGACAAGGTGTGTATGTAATGTAAATGTCCAAGTGTGCCAATCTGTATTATGTGTACGGAAGTAATGAACGAACAAGGCAAGGCAAAAGAAGAGTTGGTCAAGGCGTACCGTATTTTAAATTCAACTTGAGGTAATGGTTATGTTAATGTATTTGTGTATTGAATTTGAATGGTATGTATGGATGGATGGATGGATGGATGGATGGTATTGTATTGATTTCCTAAAGAAAGGACCTTGAAGTTCGAATTCGAGTATTATTCAAATGAATGAATAAAATCAATCTCGATGATTGTAGTTGCTGTGGTTGATTGTTTTTGTTATTTTTTGGTTATGTTTTGTTTTGTCTTGTTTTTCTTCTCTTTTCTTTTCTTTTCTCAAATACGGAACAGGTAAGGTGATCAAGGTAAAATTGAGTGGTTCGTTGAGTGGATAGTATGTAATATGTACTGTATGGTAGTATGTATTGATTTGTTGATGGATGAATGGTGGGTGGTGGTGGTGGTGGTGGTGGTTATGGTTGTGGAGGAGGCGGTGGTGGTGTGTATTGGTCGTATGGTCGTATGGTTGAATGGTCCTATGATTGTCTGATTTCCGGAGAGCGAGGGAGGAATTTAGGAGAGAGATCAGAATGGATGAAGTAAGAGGAAGGTTGAGGTAAACTAAGGTAACTTAAGGCAAGGTAGACTAAGGTAAGGTAACTAAGGTAGTGCAGGTGCGTGATGCGTGGTGTATAGCGATTGTGTATGTGTATGGTCAAGGGACTGTAGATGTAGAGGTAGTGTAAAGTAAAGAAAAGAGAGAGCGAGAGAGAGAGAGAGAGAGAGGAAGAGGTCGTGATGGTGGTGGTGGTAGTAGTGGTCGTTGGGTGGGTGAATTTGCCTGGTCAATTTTTTGATTTGATCCAAAAGACACCATAAATCACCTAAAAGGGTGAAAGGAGAGAAGTTTATTGTAATGTAAGAGGTTGAATGGATATACTTGAGGTATAAAAAAAGTTATAAAATAAGATTGGATGGAGTAGTTCGTAGATCGTTGTTCCGTACTGCGTCCTGAATGTGTAGTAGTAGTAGTAGTAGTAGTAGTAGTAGTAGTTTGTAGTTGGGTAGTTGTAAATTCAACTCCTCTGCTCTTCTGCTTCCTCTTCTTACTCTTCTCGTTCTTGTCCTGTCTGAATTTGGTTTCCAAAGTTATTTATTCCTTGGCTCTGGAAATACTGGCTATGTTGCTCACGCGCTCGGTTTTTTTTTTTGGAGATGGGAGTAGTTGGGACTAATGGTCGACTAGGGTAGCATTTCCTGACTTCTTGATTCGTTAAAAAAGGTTTGACCCGTTTGTGCTTTTTGTAATGGTCACTTGTTGCTCATGATCCTTCAAGCGTAGTGTTTAATTTGTTCTCAGTAGTCTTGTTCCTAACTACTTCTTCGTGCGCCTCTTATTTACCAATGATCGTACCGTACCGCAGTCAAAAAAAGGTACCAATAGTTTGTGATGAGGGGGGTGGACAGGATCTTTCTTTGGTACTGTAACACAATTCAAGATGAAAATGTTGAATCGATGTTTGGAATTGATTCGAAAGATATAATCTCGATGAATTAGAAAAAAGTGTCGGATCTAATCTAATCTTTGGGAATCCCAAGGGAAGTGACTGATGAGATAAGGCTAGCACGTTGTATTGTGGGCAGGAAGAAAGGCAAGAAAGAGTAGAAAAGGTTAGAAGGCTGTATGTAGCTGTTTTAATATCTAATCCAAATAAATGATCATGTCACAAAAAACTATTTGAGGTAGGTATGTTAATTAATCTTTCCGTTTTGGGCTTATAGGACTCGCTTTGATACTGTCTAATAAGGCTATGATTTGATCTTATTACTCTGGATGTACTGTGTTATAAGTATTTACCTATATGTAGTATTGGTAACTTGGAATGCCTGGAACCGGATTGGATGGATGAGATATCAAAGATATTAGCAGTCAGGCGATGGAATTAGAGTAGACGCCGAGATAGTTTTCAAAAGACCACTTCGTGATATCAATTCTCACCGTCTAACGAAGGGGTCCCAACGAGGATCAGAAAAGGCTGGGTAGAGGTAGGATTAGATTTTTTGTTTTGTTGGTAGTAGGTCAGAAGGTAGAAAGATAAAAAGATCGAGATGGAAGTTAATAACGTGATGTAAATGTAGTGAGAGGTTTATTAGAGTGAGCACAGGGGGTTTCGAGGTCAATATTGGATTGAGGACCGAGTAGATTGAATGACAAAATCAGTCTTCTTGTCGACAGCCATATGGAGTCAAGATTTGAAAGTCTCTGGTATAGCTCAAATCAATATACAGGGTGGAGGATAAAAGAGAGGGGTTAAAAGTCCCTTCTTTTTACTTTTTGTCAAAATTCTTATTTTTTATCTACTTCTACCTGCTTTTCTCTCTAACTTCCGGTAGGTACGAACCGAGTATTGTGGGCGAAAGCTGTACCTAGAATATAAAGCTCAGTGTTCATTTGACGAATGTAGTCGTCTAGTGAATAAATTTCGATGGTGCAGGTGTTAAACTTTGGATTATGGAGTAAGAGGAGTGTTGGCGAATGATCTTCTTTCATTCAGAGATCAACAGTGGATAGTGGATGCTTTGCCTTAGTCCATGCAAAGGGATGGCAAGAACGAGGGATATGAGGGGTCACCACCAAAATAAAAAGCGGATAGACGTAGGTAAGATGACAATCGCTTAATGATTTGGTCTTAGATTAGCGTGCTTGAGCTTGACGTTTGAATTTCCTTTTGCTGTCTTTTTTTCTGTCCTGCATTGCAGCAAAATGTATACAGGGGGGCAAAGGACAGGGGAGGGGGGTGAATTATTTTTATAGGACTCGTGGAGTACTGGAGAGAAAGATGGGAGAGACAAGGATTAAGGGAGGAGGCGGATGGCGAAGGGAAAAAGCTGGGTAAAGAAAATGATGAGATAAACATATCTAAATCTGTTTAGCAGAACGAATGATCCATTAATAGAGTAGGAAGTTATCAACTGTGTATCTTCATGAATCAACTCCGAATCTCCAAGAACAATCGGTAGGTAGGTCGGTTGGTTGAATATAGAATATCCTGTGAGTAATGATTAAATGTGAAGCTCAATGCGGGACAATAATGAGGGGTTCGAAATTGTCGGCATTGAGTAGCTTTGGTTAGGGGTTATTTACTGTCAAAGATCTCTAACATGACCTTGATTTATGAATCAATGACATTGTAGACATTTGATACTCTGTGCTATGGTACGCCTCGTACTTACCAGAATTCTGTACCAAATGTTGATAGGAGATATTCATTCCATCTCGTGGTATTTCTGTATATAAAAGTCATACGAGCTATAAGCTACAAGCAGATTAATAAGTCTACGGCAGACTATATATCCACAATTACATTTTGCACCTTCGTGAGTCCCAATCGAGTAGCTGGGTATATCTATCTTACATACATCAATTCATCGAAGAGAGCAACAAAGAAAAAGAGCTTCCTTTTTTCCTATTTCGGGTTCTTAGTGTTTACTCGTTCAATCAAGCTCCGATTATTAATACTCGAGATACCAAACCATTGATGTCATATCCAAGCTTTATGACCTTCATACTTGGAAATCTTTTTGCCATCACCACAGTCTTGGTAAAGCATAAAACGATACCCGGAAAATCTTTCTTTCAGGAACGGTACCTGCTCGCTCGCAAGCTACTGTAGATATTGCCCTCCACGGAGTTACGTACTCTGTTATGTATCATAACTTGGGAATTGGGAGTTGATGTAATTGGTCAAGTCATTGCCACCTTGAATCATATATCGAGTTTTAGAACTATGCTCGAGCTACCCAATATGTGAGAGAGGATCATGAATGAACGTCCTTTTTACTAGATCTCATCATGCTCAGGCAAGGTAAGGTAGGACAATCATTCTATATTCCTCGAACCCGGTACTTAGTGCCAGTACGGTGGTTTTGGACCATCTTACTATCTCTCTCTCTCTCTCTCTCTCTCTTAATCAATTTCTGACCGAGTACAATATAAATGTCCTCGAGTATCTAGTATCTCTTTCCTTATTCACGTATTGATGAATAAGGGGAATAAATGACTTTTGATTAATAAAGTTACATACAAACAAGCACATGCCAATTCAATTTTTTGTTTTAAGTCTGTGATTAAGGTTCCATAAAGCCTTCCAAGAAGGACAAAGTTTCAATAATGAAGTGATTTAAAAACGATCATGAGATCAATTCTGATGCCCCAGCACGCGCCATATTAATGTCTGAGCATTTTTTAGTGAGAAAGGGAAAGGGAAAGGGAAAGAGAAAGAGAAGAGAAAGAGAATAATTAATAATAAAGAATTAAAGATCAATCAAGTTACATTGACTTTCGATTCTGATAGGTAGGTACGATGTTTGGAGTACAGTAATAATATGAATAATAATGTATTCATGCCTGAACTTGCATTTCAATGTTCCATTTTCCATAGATCAAAATAATCATAAATAACATCAAAAAACGACCTGTGACCCGTGACATATCCCAAAACAGTCCTAATTGCATAAGCGTATCGCAAGTCGGTATGTAGTATGGTATGTACGTCGAACGATCGACTAGACGTCTAGCTTCGCGATTGGTGAGTGGTGCAACGCGTAAATGGAGCTGAAGCTAATTACGCTTTTGGGAAAATGCTGCATGGAGTGAATGGGTGCACATATATAAAGAAAAAGGACAGCAAGTCCCATCCAGTGGGTAGAGAGATGAGGTACAGCATGCTGATGTAGCAGGAGATGAGAATCATTCTGTCGCTTTCTCCGTCTTCCCCGTCTTCCGTGTGAGGACGGGTGAGGGTGAGGGAATAGATTTTGGTTATGCTTGTTCTCGAGGAATCCCAAAGGAGGTTCATTCACAGAGTCTAGATGCTAGGTGTGTCAATCATCATCAATCCCCATGATGATTCGATTGGATTTGACTAGCCCAAAGGAGTCGATGTCCACGATACTATATGGAAATGTCGATTCCCATGTTCCCAATTCATTGGAATGATATCTCCTCAGGGTATCCTGTGTCTCTCCGCGGTCGGCAACCTGCCGTATTGATATATTAACGGTAAGAGTTACACCCGTACAGACAATACACTACCTCATCTGGATGTTGTAGTCAATATGGGTACCCGGTTCTTGGCGCAAAATGACGGGTACTTTGCATCCTTTTCAAGTCCATCAATCATTTCTGTGAGACTTCATAGCAACATCCATTTGCCTCGTGAGCCCCCTTTGCCGGGAATCAATCTGTCAAGTCAAGGGCATCCCTTGATGAAAAGAAGGCTCAAATTGGTGAGATGAAGGACAGAGTCAATCTATTTCATCTCGTCTTCGCCTACTATATCTGATGCGATGTAATTCCTTGAAGAATGGTTACTTCTGTTTTACCACTAAAAGTCTCCTTCACCAGTCGGGTTGAATGTTTTGGGATGCACATGGTCATTCTTGGTATACAATGCACGGGCCAAGTTACAAAGATTCCGGTCAGGATTGGCATCGAATCTCTTCATTTGAGGGAATGTTGTACCAGTTGACAGTATATGGTATACTCGATACTGATACTCGATATTCGGTACCTTATAGGTACGGGAAATACAAGAAGTTAATCTGCAGGTAACTCAAGGAGATTGTAAGGTAGGACGAATATGAGTTACCACGAATCATGACTGGACTTGATTTATTTCATTCAAGTCACCAAGTACTGTCGACCCGGTCTTTGGCTTAGCCAAGATATCAAAGAAGCCTTTTGGACTTTTGGACTTTTCGAGGCATGAAATTGGTTGGTAGAGTGTCTCATCATATAGTGTTTGGTGTACTCAGAATCATGTATCTGTTGATCAATATGGGAAATGGCTTGTTGGTGGCTTCCCGCTTTCTTTGCAGTGGAATCATCAAGCCAGCATACATATCCATAATTACATTGATGAATAGGTGGGTAACTTCGAACATTGCTTAATGAAGTATACTAAGCTTCAAGGTAACCACCAGCCACCAACAACATCTTCATTACACCAACCCATACTGTACAATTCATAAGGTTACAAACACACAGACAGAACACACCCATACCCGACGTTTTGTCAACTCCTCGTGTCGCTCATGTTATCAATAAGTTCCAAACCCCCTCCATAACTCTAACACCCATCAGAAATTCAACCCGAGACCCAATGAGAATAGATACCGCCAATATGGTCCTGACTAAAATCCAGGGTATTCGTTAAACCTAGTCCGCACCATTTTTACACCATGAACACACCTCTAGGAATTTCATGCATTCTCATCCCGAACCGAGAGGAGTTAGAGAGAAAGTCAGCCAACAAACGACCAACGCAAGCTCGAGGCAAGTTTTGCAACGCCCGTGGTGGGACCCGGTTTTCTAGGTTTATCGGTCACGGGTCCAGGAAAATTATGGGATGGTGGGAATTTTGGGAATGGGGAGACAGGGTGATGAATCACAGGGACGAATGGGATGGGGGGAGGATACGAGATGGATGAGATGAGCGAGAGGGGCTGGATGGATGGATTGTGGTTTTGTACTGTACGTAGAGTGTGTTGTTTGAAATCAGGTACTTTATCTACATTGTATACATGAATGACGATTCTATACATATATAAACTTATAACCGGAGAATCAAATAAGAGGAATTGCAATTGAAGAGTTCGAATTGATTAAATATAAATGTCAAAAAGAGTGATGACGATGAAATACGGCTGGCCATAGCTAATTGACCACCATGGGTTACTCAAAACCAGGAACAAACATGTCAATTGCGAATCTCGAAGCCATCATCAGATATTCAATACGCATCCACATCCACATCCATTAATACCACCCACACATATACATCCATTCCTCTACCGGTTCCCCTTTTTCTTATTTCCACCTTTTCTCGTCTCCTCAATTTTCCTCATCCATTCATTCAATGTCAGCCCCTGTTGTTCATGTCATCTAAAAATGTATTAGCTTCTTCAACGTTGTCCTCGTGACTCGTGACCTATTGTCCGAGGTAGGGTGAATGGGTGGATGGGTGGATGAGAGGGGAGCCGAGGAGAGGAGAGGCTTCGTATCATTCATTGATTGATTGAATAAAAGCGAGCACGTTCAACAGGACCAGACCAGACCACGCGAGAGAAAGTCAAAAATAGTGAAGCTATCGTGATCATTCATTCGTTCGCATTCATATTATCTCTGCATAGATATCGAAAGATCTAGATCTGAGTTTGGATTTAGATTTAGATCGAATTCTAAATCATTAGATTGTTTTGCTTGTTTGTTTGTTTGTTTGTTTGTTTGTTTGTTTGTTTGTTTGTTCGCTTGCTTGCTTCACATATTCATCACGGAATAATTTATCCAGTTGATTGTCTATACCAAAATACTTGTAATGAAACTCTTCCTAGTTTGGTATCTATCTGTCTATCTTTGGGATACTATACAATGTGATATATATACATACATACATACATACATACGATCCAGAGATCACAAAGCTAAAGCCAAAACCCAAACCAACTTACCTTCTCACCAGGTACACAACTAACTCTCAAGTCTCCACGCCCTGAAAAGGTAGATTGCCGTGTCCAACCCTACGTGTGCAGCAAATATATGCAGGTGTCCATGAATTTCGAGCTGACAGGATGGGTTGACTGTTGTGAGACCTTCAGGGGCAGAGAAAAGAAAGAAAATAGGGTTTTCTTGAAGTTGGGTGAGAGCTTGGGATATTGTGAGGCTAGGTAGTGATATGTAGAGGATTGCATGAATGCTAGCTGCAGAGATAGATGGATAGACATATTGCTATAATTGATTAATTACTTGATGGACTTTGGATTCTACGACTATGATTTGGTTTGGTTTCGTGTTACTGCAACCGCGCCTCGTACAGCAGTTGATGGATGTATTTGATGGTATGAATGTATATTTTGTATTGCAATAACTACATACTTATGTATGAGTGATGATGAATGGATTGAAGTATTCCTACTACCTCCTACCTATTCAAAGTATCATGTTTTAGATGACTTGTTTTATTGTATGCAAGATCTTATATTATTCTACTATGTATGTATGGCTACGAAAATCACAAAACCAATAAAGATTGAGAAGATTCTGGCTGAATGATCAAAGATCTATCATTCATCATTCATTGTCTCTCATTTACTAAGTTACTCTACCTGGTATGTACAATGAGAAAAAAGCATAAACCCACCAACACAAACTTCCAAAATCTTGATAGTAGAAGCATGTATGTATGTATGTACCTATGTAATGGAACTCTAATCCGCACCCCCAACATCTCGACTCGGTACGTACAGTGACGACATCACACGCTTTCGATTTGAGTTTCAACGGCGGTGCAGCGTGCACCAACTTTTCACGTTTCTTGAAGGCGGGCGGATTGAAGGAAATCGAATGGATGGATGTACTAGCTATGTATCTGTAGGAGAACCGGAAAAAGATGGGTGGAGGATTGTCATCTTCTTTCTCTTGTTTGGGATGGTCGATTCGTGGTGTGCATTTGTTAATTATTGATTTTTTTTTTTTGTTTACATTGCCTCTTTGGTGGAAGCGGGGTAGTGGGAGATACTATCTATCCTTACTATCCATACCATTCATACTATTCGTAGCATAACTGCCACCAATCTTGATTAGGTAGAGTCGAGAGAGTTTATTGATCCTCTGCTGATCAGTCGATATCAAAATATCATGGTGACGAGATGGATGTAAATACTACCTCATGTATGTGCATCTATCTCGGACTACTTACTTCCCTCCCTGTGGCTGACTTTGAGATGTTGATATCGCAAAGTCATGACGGTAATGAATGATCTTACTAATGTAATACTCGATACGATGTTGGCTGTGTGGAACTTTCTATCATATATCAGAACTGGGATTGGTGTATCTAATATAATGATATTAAGTGCAGAAAGTATAGAGTATAGAATACAGTCTTATCTCCGATTGGGTGGGAATCTGAAAATCTGGATTAGAAACGTATGTATTCATTCATTCATTCATTCATTCATGCATGCATGCATGTATTACTGGTACAAATATCAAGATCAACAGTTGATGGAATTGATTTTTTTCAGAGGGGAGGGGAGGAGAGGGGGAGGGGATATTGTATGGTTTGATGTCGTCGTCGATATCGCCACCACAATCACATTTACGAAAGTATAGTAACATCGATGGAGAAATAGATATTGTAAGCATTGCCACACGTTTAATTTATTCCAATCAGACTTTAGATTTCCGAAACGGAGTCTCATCATTGATCACCTCTGTATCCGAGGTCGCCTGTATGTACGAAGTATGTATAGAGCATCATCAAATATACAGAGAGCAGCTTGCATAGCCCAGGCCACAAGATGATCTATTCGTGGAATGAGGGAATGACCGTGCGTTTGTGATGTATGTACGGAGTATGTAGGTTATTTGTAGGAGAAAAAACAGACCGGAATTAATCATCCTAATAAATTCTATAATAAATCAATTACAAATAAAATTAATAGAGTTAAGTGTGTCATACAAATCCTTAGATAATCTTTGATTGTAATACTATCTAAACTTTCAATTCTCTGAATTGAAATGGAACAATTGGATTGTAGAAGGGCTTCGTCAGTGATCAATTTTGGTCTGTTTTTTCTCCTACGAATGGGTGGGTATCCATAGATCCCGTACAACCGACCTTTGGAAGCTTTGGGCGAGCGAGAGAGCAAGCATCACTTTTCTTGAGCGAGTGGGGTTTAGAGGGGAATTTGGATTGGATGGATAGAATTCCTCATTTTGATGATTGGTTTGGAGAATACAATACAGAGATATCGTCGAACGCGTACTCAAAAATACCTCTCCCGCCTCCTCCTATTACCAAAACCATCGGGCTCACCCCTTCCTCCCGCATACCTTTCCGTGAAGAATTTACCGGGCAGCGTTCCGTCCAAGTCGTCGCACAAATCTGCAATAAGAGACCAGGATTTGTCTTACTGCAGCCTCCACGCATTCATGCCTTTAATGAATGCCTCTTCACCCATTTTCCCATCGCTTAATGCGCAACTTTCCTGGCTTGGGACCGCCTGAATAACATGTGCAAGAACAACGCAGACTTTCGTCACGTGGATGGCGCTTTTCCAAGACTTTGGGCAAGCGATGAATATGCATCGAAGTATCGATTGCGTCGCTTGTCCTTCACGCACCCTTTCTGTAAAGTGTGCAGACAGCGTGATTAATGTACCAATCGTAGTGGATCTGATGATCTATATGTGTATGGTTCTCTGGAGAGAAGCCAAATACGTCTTTTATGCCGGTATATTGTTATCCGGTGAGCCACGTTGGCTAAGAGGTCACTACGGAGTATTATATTATTGCTATTGTTTTCTTCGCACGAGTTCGTGTCTTGGTATCTGCGCGATGCACTTGTACCTGGTGCCTTTTCTGTAATGAATCTCGGTTCCAAATAATTTCGCGTTGGCAACTTATGAAATGGCCGGGCCCAGCTAGCGATAGCTGTAGAAAGATGAAAAGCAGATGCATTTGCGCCGTTCGGAAACCCGTGTCTCGAGTATATCAAGTTGGGCTTGATGGCTTGCTTAGTTTCTGGTGCTTGTCTATTTGGCTTGCGGGAGCGAGGGTGAGCTCCACTATACCTCCACTATACATAGGTAATACTCCACCGTTTGTTCGCACGCTTATCGTTATCGTGCAACGCTCTTTCTCGTGTCTGAAATCTGGATAGGTTCAAGTCGGGAAGCCATTTCAGCTCCTCAACTCGATCTTCCGTTCCCAAGGATCCCGTGCAAGGACTCCTAGACTAAAAACCGTTTACGGCATGTCATATATCATATCTCATCACATGATTAGACAACCGTGCGTCTTCGGTACCTTCTTCCCTTTCCTTGCGTAACCATGCTGCTTTTCCTCGCGTCCTGCTTCATCTTGCTTGCTTGCTTTATCTGGGATCGGGTTTTCATCGTGGTACTGAATTCGGGATTTGGACTCACTGCGGTGTTGTGTTCTCTGTTGTTTCTTGGCTATATTTATATTTATATACAGAGAGTGCTGTGTTGCGATTTTTGATCGGTCAAAGATCTTGGCTTCGGGTGTCGTTCTCGATTTTTGGTGCGACAAATGAGAGACTAGAACTAGGATTCAGGTACTCGGTATAGCGCGGTGCGGTGGTGGAAACTCGATCGGTATCTGCTATCTGGCATGTGAGCGATGGGTAGGGATGTACGGATGGACAATATGTATGTAGATAAGACTAGATGGGACGGTAATGCAACACGTATCAAGATGGGATCGTGGTGGAAATGGGAAATGGGATAGGTCGCGTTACACGGCTTTTTGGGAGGGAGATGGTGGGTTGGAGATGGGAGAGGTTTACGGTGGTGGGATCGGAAGGGAATGTGGGAAAGAGCGGGGATTTCGGGACAGGATTTGGGTGTTGAGGGGTGCGAATAAGGTTGGAAGGTTGTGTGATCGGGTAGGGGGGCAGGGTGAAGGGATTTGTGCCCCGAGTGGGCTGGCAAGCCGGGAGTTTGGTAGTCACCATGCCTCAAGTTTTCGTTTAGGAAAGCTCGAGGAAGAAATCGGAGTTCAATCACAGAGTTCTGAAAATACTTACAAAGTTGGATACACAGATGAACTAGATACATAGTACGAAGGTATAAGGAGGGAAGTAACAAGATGATGCATCAGGATAATCAAGTTGTGGAAACCTCTTAAGTCTGCATCTGGAATTAACTGTAGATTTGATACTTGGCTGATATATCAAGAATAAGATTCCTCATTCTTCATTATGATCTGTGTCTCTTAAAATTGAAAATGGAGTACGCTGTGTTATGGTTTGGTATGATGTGGTGTGGTGTGCTGTGGTGGACTGAGATAGAATGAAATGCTAGGAGCAATAGTGACATTGATAGTCTTTCATGATACTATCCCTCTGTTTTGTACACTTCTATGTCTTTTCTTCTTCTATCATATAATTTGGTGAATGGAGATCAGAATGAGAGTTCATGGGGAGACTGTGAGGGTGTGTTAGATGGGTATGTGTGGTTTACTAACGTTGGATTCTGTAGAGGTTGATGCTTAGTGTTGTTACGCGCTACTTGGTTTGTCTTGTTGTTTGTCTTGTTGTTTGAGATAGCTGCGGAAGGAGAAAGAGAGAAGGAGAAGGAGAGGGGATGCTGATGTTATTATCAAGTTTGGGTTTGGAGTTGAGTCTATGTTCAATTGGATGATTGATAGATGAGGGTAGTTGAGGGGTTTGGGTATCTGATTGATTTGATAGGTAGGTAGGTAGCGAGGTTGAGATTCCAAATTCGGAGAATATGGAAACATTTTAGGGTTGGTAGAGAGTGTGAGGTTGGGGGGCGTCATCTTGGGAGATTTTTTACGTCTATCTGGTCGATTTGAGTTTGTTGATCATGGTGGGAGGATCAAGGAATGAGATGGTGGTGGGTGTGTATTGATATTTGAAGGGGCTATGGATATTTCGTCATTGTCGTGTTATTGTTGAAATGGATCTAGATACTTCTGCTAGCTGGTATTGTTGTAGTGATGAATGGATGGATGGTTTATCTAGTTGGGAGCTTGTATGTAAGGGTGATGAGTTCGGGGGGTAGTGATTGGAATTTCTTCTGGAGTTTGAGTCTTGGATGGATTAGGTGAGTCTTGGATGGATTAGGTGATGGTTTGTAGATGGCATGGTGGGTTTATGTATTCATGTGATGTGATTGTTTTTGAAGGGATAAAAAAGTTCACGGTGGGTGTTGATTTTCCTTCTTGCGTTTTAGTATGCTCATGGGTTTTTGCTTCGAACATTTCAGGAGTTATGGAGCTTGCTATTCTGACTTTCGTATGGGGGCTTTTATTTTACTACTCTGGGGTGATAGGGTGAGATAGAATGTGGAATAATGATTTGAGATTCGCTGTAATTTGATATGAAATTCAGGTATGAATATTGCTCTAGATTACATCGGAGTCGGTTTGTGGAATGGATGAATGTTTGATGACCGTATCTCCTGGATATCAGACGTAGGGAGAGTGTAAAGTTGGGAGATCCGGGTATTTGAGAATTAGGATGGCGATGGTGGAGGATTGTCTCAGCTTCAATTCAAATGTTGCTTGTACGTCTGTGATTGGTATATGTGAGCAGTAGTAAAATGGTAGAAAAGTGTTTGGGATCTGAGATGGTTGGTGAAGGTGATAATTTGCAAGATGGCACTTATGGAAGATGTTTGAGGCTTCATGGAAGACTCCATGAAGAATGCCTGAATGTAAAAGCTCGTTGAAATAGAGGCTGGGAAAGATACTCGTCTTTGAGGAATCTGAATGCGCAATCTGTCTAGGAAGAATGGTGGTGGGTGTGTAGGTGAGTCTTTGATTCCTGAGATCTATCTTGGGACGATTGAGAGACTGAGATTTATAGGTGACTCGGTGAGGTGTATAGGAAACAACTTAACAGTTTGGGGATTCGACGATGGATTCTGGAAAGGGGCTGTCGATGGAACTCTTGCTGCCTTAGGGACGGGTGTTGTAGCTTATAGATGTTTACATGCCATTGCAGGAGACAAGAAGTGAGTTGTGGAAAGAGTTTGGCCACGAGAAAAGGGGCAAAGTAAGTTGAAGATGTGGTGTAGTCTATACTGGCCTGAATTGGGTCCAATAAGGAGTTTGAGAGAGCGATTTAGGATGTAAGCGAAGAAGCCGTGTCTGAATTGTAGGAACAAATATTTGAAAAGTTAATATTAGGACGAAGAAAAGTTATGGAATCGGCTCTTTCATCATCTAATTGCTATTTGCATTTCGGTTGATGAAAGAAGTAAATGTATATAGAGAGGTCTCTGTTCGATTGGGTAGACCTAGGATTCATCACCCCTCGATCAAGGTTAACCTTAAACGATTGACTAATGTGATTGTCTATTTCACAATATATCCACGTATTCTTAGGTGTATGTGTATATTCAATTTTGGGGAGGGAAGTCTAATCTTTGAATTTGATGCTTTCATATCTACGAATAAGATGACGAAGGCAAAATTGATTTCTTAGTTAGAATGCTAGAACGTGATCCGAGATGATGGAGGGGTACCACATGATAATTATGTAAGCTCTCACACACTCGTCATTGTTAATGCCTGAACTTCTGCCTTGTAATCATTAGAGCTCTTTCAAGAAAAAGTTCAGTCGCATCAACCTCGAAAGTATTTTTGACCATCAGTTTTGAAGGCTCGCAATCACCCACCACCAATTCTCTGATCCGACATTCTTTCATTCGCATATACTGATACTACTTTATCCTCTCAGTGTTATCATATTATAGAAAAAAATGTCGTCTTTTGCGCTGGAGAAGGAATCGCCTTTGGGCTTCCTTTACAATAATGCTGCCGCCGGGGCTTTGTCAAATGCATACAACACTTTCCAAGAGAAGAGGGAAGCGCTGGGCCTCTCAAACCCTGGAACAGTTGAGAACATTGCTAGAGAAGTTCAACGCGATGTATTTCTCAACAACTACACATTCTCTGGTCTGAGAGCAGATCTCACCAAGCCTTTCAGCATGGCACCTTTATTCCAAGTCTCCCACGCATTTTCTATGGGATCTCAAGGCTTACCCCCATATACATTTGGAGCGTTGTTCGGCACAAGCAAGGTTAGTAATGATCTGATGGAGATATTCTCATCAATCTATACGAGGCTCCCAATATAAATTTTGGGGAAGAAGCTGACAATGCGATTGACAGATCTTTATGCAAGGAAACATGGACAATGAAGGGCAGCTTACCACTAGATTCAATTACAGATGGACCCCAGCTTTCGTTACCAAGACACAACTTCAAGTCGCCCCCGGTCAAGCTATGATGCAATTAGACAACGAGTATACCGGACAAGATTTCACAGCTTCAATCAAATCTCTCAACCCTTCGATACTTGACGGAGGATTCACCGGTATTTTCATTGGTCAATATTTACAAGCTGTTACCCCAAACCTTGCTTTGGGTTTGGAGGCTGTTTGGCAACGAGCAGCAATGAACCAAGGGCCCGAAACTGCGGTATCGTATTGTGCTAAATACAAGGGTAGTGATTGGATTGCTAGTGCTCAATTACAAGCGCAAGGAGCTGTAAACACGTCGTTCTGGAGAAGATTGACAGATAAGGTCGAAGCTGGTGTGGATCTCAACTTGCAATTCGCGGGGTTGTCTGGAGCTGGAATGATGGGAGGACCAATTAGAAAAGAGGGTGTCACAACTGTTGGTGCTAAGTATGATTTCAGAATGTCTACTTTCAGAGCTCAAGTCGATTCAACTGGAAAGTTGAGCTGCTTATTAGAGAAAAGAGTTGCACCACCTGTGCAACTTACTTTCGCAGCTGAGATGGACCATTTCAAGGTATTTCATTCCTTATCCGAGACTTATCATATCTTTACTAATAAGTTTTATAGCAAGCAGCAAAGATTGGAGTAGCAGTTTCCATCGAATCTGGTGACGAAGCGGTCGAAGAACAAGCAATGGCAGTCGGAGGTGCCCCACCTCAAATCCCATTTTAAACATATGGGGTTCGACACAATGCTTTCCAAAGCACATCCTCCACTCCCAAAATTAATCGAATTTTAATGCCATAACATAAAAACCTTTACGAACAAGAACATGTACACCGAATAGCCACCTACCTTATCTACTTAACGGACTCATTTCTGCTATGCCAGACCTTCATGAAAAGCTTCTTCATTTTCTTTCGAGATGTTTTACTACAACCATGAACCTCGTTTTGTTCTACCGCTGGAAAAAGAGGTACAATTCTGCATGCATGTCCGAACCAAAAGATGATGATCCAACCTTTTCCTTTTCTTCTATCATATCATAGACTTTCTTTATACCTCATGTTCTCGGGACCCTGCGTTGTTGGAGCAGCATATCTGGAATTTGGTTTGGAATGGAAAGCATCGCGAGTGCTTTTGTTTAAGATAGCGGGTAGGTTGATGCGAAACTTGGGCATGGATGATGCATGAGATATCATGAGGGAGATGTTATATGAGGATGAGTACTTCTGTATTATAGTGATTCGATTTTGCAGCGACGACGATGGGAGGGAGGCATGATAGTATTTGTCACTGTAGATACCTAGCTGTGTATAAAAGACAGGATATGATTGAATGTCCATAAAACAAAGTTCTTACAATATAATCAACATACTTGAAGTGAATTGAGCTGAAATATGAATAGGTTGTTGTTGATGAGGCATCAATTCTAAATCCAGGCATGAATAAATTCAACCCGCTTCAACCCGTGCACCCGAAGTGAATTTTCTCGAAAACCTTTCTTTATGATTGGTCAGATGAATGCATCGATTGACTAATCTTTGACCTACCACTTATCTTGGTAATCTTAGCTGAAGCTAAAGCAAGGACAATCACGAACCGCATTTTCGTTCTCCAACCTTTGAAAACTCATACAACCACAGACATTTGGTACTGATAGATTTCGTGCTTCCCATCAAAGCATACGGTGGGCGGTTGAAAAGAGTTCATTGCACAAGATTACCGACCGATATCTGAAACTACCAAGCGCCGAGAAGTTTTGAAAGGAAGTCCGGGTTTATTCACGAGAGCAACTGGTGGAGTAACTAGAGGCTGCGTGAGACAAATATTGAACAAAGCTTTGCCTCAATACTTTAACCAGAGCGAATCCACTAACGCGTGTACGGTTCATTGCAATTGCTCGTCTCTATTCTTTCGGGAACACGAGGATTTAAAAGGTGCTTTGTACAAGGAAACGTAGTCTCGATATTACACAATATACGGGATTTGATCTTGGAGTCACGGGATCACCAAAGAAAAGAAAGAGTGATCTGAAGGAAAGGAAGAGTGATCTGAAGGAAAGGAAGCAAGAGTCACGAGTTATTGCGAGATTACAGTACATTCACTTCATCTGTCCAATTCCAGAATATTTGAGGGTTTGGGTTCAAGACCAATCATAACAGATTTAGATTGAAGAGCTGCTTTCCGAGAACCACCTTGTTGGGAAATCTGAAAAGATGGATACTTTATTGTGAGTGGTTATAACCTTTCTGGCTATTCACTTTTACCCCCTCGTTTAAGATCGAGGTAGCCTTGAGATGATTTTGGTGCACCATTCCTCTTTCCTTATTCACTCTTTCAACTTTGGACTTCCCTTCAATAGTAACTGGAAGTCACAATGGCCTCCTCTTCTCAATCACAGTCACCACCACTATTTTATCCAAACGCTCTATTGGCACTATCATGGCGAGACTCGAGCTCGCCGATACCTTGTTCATTGAAACTGACCAAGAGCTTAGGACTGCGGAAATTGCGGCCAATTCCCCTCGTTTTCGTCGAAGATCTTCAACTTTCATCGATGGAGTTCATGATTTGCCAGATGAGAAGGCCACTATGGCACCGGCTCAATTGTATTCAACTGAGTCGGGTAGACTTTTTCATTCCGGAAGAATCGCTATCGTCCTAGTTGGTCTTCCTGCCCGTGGAAAAACGTGAGTCGTTCCTCTAGATGAGGTTTTAGATGCAGTTTCACTGACTGATTACTTTCCCGCAGACATATCTCAGTCTCTCTTTCGCGTTATTTACAATGGTAAGCTTTTGTCTAATGTCAAACATCCCTTCCCTGCTAATTCTTTCCAGGTTGGGTGTTAAGACAAGAATCTTTCATCTAGGAGATTATCGTCGTGCTACAATGGGCCCAGGTCAGGATGTCCCTGATGACTATTTCTTTATCAATGCATCTGCTGCTTCAGTTATGCTTAGACAAAAGATTCTCAAGAAGTGCCGTGAAGACATTTATGCCTGGCTCAATCATGAAAATGGTCAAGTTGCTATCTATGATGCTGTCAACCCACTTTCTGGTGGTCGCAGATCTCTTGCAAAAGAGTTTGCTAAGCATGATGTTCAGGTATGGCTTACAACAACAACTTCATCCTCAATGTACAGTGGCTAATTCTCATTTCAGACGTTGTTCCTTGAATCATATGTTACGGATGAAAAGATACTTCAGGAGAATGCTCGAAGTGTCAAAATATCATCTCCAGATGTAAACCTCCCTTCAGGGTGTTGGAAGTACCAGGATGATGCTAAGATACCACAATCGCAGTTTGTTGGCATGGATCCTGAGGATGCTGCCAAACTATATCTCAAGAGGATTGACATGAAAATTCCTCATTTCGAAACTATGACAGAACCTGACCTTAACTATGTTAAAATGATCAACGCTGGTGAGCGCATTGATTATAATAACGTCAGCTTTGGCTATCTTTCCCATCGGATCGTCTTCTACCTCATGAATCTCCATATCAAATCCCGTCAAACATTTTTCGCTCGTGCAGGCACATCTAGTTTAGATGATTCCTACAAAGCCGATGCATCACTCTCTGATGAAGGTCGAGAATACGCGAAGAAAATGTCTGATGCATTACTCAAACATCGTGAAGAGGAAAGAGCAGCGTCTATCGCAGCAGGTGGTTCTGATGCACCTCTTAAGCCACTAACAGTTTGGTCTTCGACTAGAAAGAGAACTGTAGAGACCGCAGAGTATCTTAAAGGAAAGGGATTTAGAGTCAGGCAGAGGAGTCAAATGAGTCAGCTGAATCCGGGAATTTGTGAGAAGTTGAGTGAGAAGGCGATGAAGAGACTGTATCCCGACGAGGTCAGGATGCATGAGTTGGATCCTTATCATCATAGATACCCGCGTGCTGAGGTATGTATTTTCTCCCCTTACTATATTATCCTTGCCCTATGACTTGGAAATTCTACCTCCAAACATTCCTGATCCTCCGCACCCATTGATAAGCAAAGAAGCTAACAAGAGCGATAGTCATACCATGATCTCGCAGTCCGCATGGAACCAATCATTCTCGAGCTCGAGAGAGAACAAAATGACTTGCTGATTATTGCTCATGAGTCTGTATTGAGGGTTTTGTATGGTTATCTTATGGCTTGTGACGCCATGAACATCCCTACGCTCAAGTTCCCTAGAAATGAAATCATTGAGGTATGTAATTGTCAATCTACTCGTGTTCCTCCCCTCCCCTCCATTTTCTTGCTCTCTTCAACCCCATCCCTCCTCTACTCCCTTCTCATAGTTTACAACAATACCTACGAAAATTCCACACACATACTAATCTTCGCAAATAGATCATTCCCGCCTCCTACCAAAACGAAGCAAAACGCATCCACATCGATGGACTCGCACCAGAAATTATTCCGGGCTCCCCAGAAGATATTAGAATTCCTGTTCCACCATCTACTGCGCCTTCGGGCGTTCAAAGCCCCTTTTCAGGAATCGGAACGCCAGCTTTGGGAGGAAGTGGGGTGGTCACACCTGCCGGGGAGAAGATTGGAGGAGAGAAAGGGGAGGTGAAAAGAATCAATCCTCTGTCGCAGGACTAGGGGAAAGAATAGAGAAGGAGAATAGGGTAAGAGAAAGTGGAAAGGGCGGGAGGTGGAAATTTGGGGGCATCGGAAAGGGAGAGAATTGATGATTCGTGATGGGATGACATGAACATGAGACACGAGAGAAATGCGGGATGAAACGCTAATTCCGGAAATGGACATGAATATAAATATAAAAAGAGTTTTTTCTTTTTAAGTTTGTCTTACGTCTTGCCATGTCGATTTATGTTACTAAATATGTATATATATACATCGAGTAAACTGGCTAGTCACGCCTAATCCAATCCGCTATTCAGAATACGATTTGAGGTATTGATTCTCGGCAATTGGGAAAATGGCAAATTACCCTCATGCCCTAATATAGATTCTAGCCGACATAGGTTAGGACCATCGGGCTCAAGGCAGATTCTATGTCATACATTCTAGCTTAGAATCTACAGTCGAAGGCTAGCTTCTATAGTGAAGTAGATTCTATAGTACAGGTTCTGATTATTATCGGTTAGGATCGAGCTAGGTATGACGAGAAGTCATGTTATATAATGATGATGATAGGGATGGAATCAGCTGTTTCATGTCAGTATTTGAAGAATTCTTCTGAAATCATAGTTTCAGATTATAACAGACTAAAATGTATATTGTCGAGGTAGATTCTGTATAGGTACTAAGATTGATAGGCTAGAATCTATGGAGCACAGGAGGAGAGTGGGTCAAATCTTTGGGGCCTGAAAGTGATTTACAATAGGGATTTCGTGTGTTGGGATGAATGCTGAAAAATTGTTTACTGATATTTGAGATTCTGAATGTGTTAAAGTTTCATATGAATCTATGCTTCGGATGAGTTAAAGGTTAGTTGAGGGTGGATGGAGAAAGGGTGCTATATTTCATGTTCAGAAAATTGAACAGCGTTGGAAATGCGACACCTTTATCAAGAATCTTATTACACATCCTGAAAATGTATCTGAAGACGTTTCACGATTAATGTAGTTGTCTGTGTGAGTATCCATGACAGCTTATTGACAGTTGACTGCTAGAGATTGCAAGTAATATTCAGTAGCGCTTAAGATTAAAACAACGCGCCTAGCCACATCACGGAGAGCTACCGTATGACGAAAATTTATGGATTCAAAATGAATTCGTATCATTAAACAAAGCTCTACAACGAAATGACATTAAAAAGCAAAAAACTTGAGTTCTAGCCTAGCGCGGATAATGACTTTGCTTGGCCGTTAAGCTTTTGCTTTGCATCATCAAAAGATGGTGGCTTCTCCAAGAGTTTCGTTACCCCCCTGAATAACCCCACTACTCTGAGCAACATCTGCATGATCAACAAGATATATGGCGATTCGGAAAGAAGAAGCAGCCTGGCTTCATCAATCTGCTTCTTTTTGATAATCGCCAGGTTTTCATGACTTAGTTCTAGATCTTCCTCATTGACCAGTTTGGTATCCGAAGAAGAGTATAAAGATTCAATGTCTGTTTTCAACTCACTCTCCAGTTCGACTACTTCTTCAACTGGCTTCAAGGTTGATTTTTCCGGTTTCGTCATAGAATTTTGAGCGTTTTGCTGTCTTCTATCTACAAACACTGAGAGAGCTTTTGTAAGGTTCTCGATAGAAGGATATGTTGGATCTCCCAGCGAAGGGTTAGAGACCCCTCGAATTAATGTGGGGGAACCAATGGTAGGTCGTGATTGTTCAACAGGGTTAATAATTGCTCGATTTATGCTTGGTCCTGGGGCGTTTGCCGCAATCCCACCCAGTTGAACGAATGCGGGCACAGCATGTGGCACTTCTGTCGGTACAGCTACCAAATTTTCGATCTCCATCGCCCTGGGGAGAGCATCTGCCAGCGCATCGAGCTTGGGACTAGAGCCATTTTTCCGAGGAGGATCAACCAATAAAGTTGTTACTTTGCTTCCTTTTGTCCTTGAGGAGAATTTTAAGTATCTTCTGATCCTATCTTTAGGACTTTTCAGCTTCCCTTCAATTTTGATCTCCATGTAGAACGCATCACCCGCGTGCTCAAATGCAAATGCAGTATGAATAACATCACCATGCGTGGGTTGTGTCTCAAAATCGCTCTCTATCAAGTCCCACTTCAATGTTCTATACACGCCTGTCTGGTGGCCCTTCTGATTCGGGTGAACTGCGGGTATCAGTTGGCCTTTGAAGTTCCATCTACTACTGCACACAGAATCTTTAACTCTATCGAAACCCACTCCGCCCCCTCCGTTACCGAAAACTGTGAAGTTGGGTGTGAAATGAACTTTTTTTTTCACGGAAACTTTTCTCTCTTCGCCAAATAGTTGCTTTGGACCATAACGATTGGTGATGTGCAAAGAACTTGAAAAAGTTTCATCGTTTCTGTTTCCATCCTTGTATTCCTTGAAAGCAACAGAGATAGTTGCCTGAGACAATCTGCAGTCACCGGGTTGATGAAAACCGAGACTCATATAAATGATTCCAGCCGGGTTCTCAGCATGTCCTAAGACACCCCATTTCGATCTTGAGAGCTGAAATTTACAGTCGACTGTGACTTTTCCGACGTTCCGATTATGCAAACACAGATCATCCGGAGGATTATCAATTGGTTCCAGCACACGTCCATATAATCGTGAAACTTTTGGTGGGTTAAAGGAAGCGCGTGAAGCCATTGTATGTGTAATCAATTGCTACTTTTGGAGAGCAAATATTCAAATTATTCTCATAAAACGAATTGGAGATACTTACTTTTATTACACCATCTTTGACTTGCGGCTCTTACTGTATTGAAGCTCATAATGCTACCTTGTATCCAACATGAATTGAATGTGCTGTACTCTGAGATTACACCACAGACTTGCGCCATACTACAATTTTCCTCCCAGTCGACCTTATCAAATCATTTCTAAAGTGTACCTTCCATATTGTGTCTACACTTGACCTAAGGAGCCACGATAACTCCCTTTGATACAAAGTCGGACAGGTGCATATCATCCCTGTTCTTGCATACATAAACTCACCAAGCAACGCATAGCCCGCATATTCGAGTGCTTATTGATGATCCAAGAAATGGAATGTTCAGTTATCAAAACTTTGTTATTTCAAAGCCTGCCTCAAGCTCCAAAATATAAATCGTGGAGCAATATACTGTTGACCCACCAGCGAAAATGTCTGATTCTGAAAGTCACCACCGGTCTCCTACTCCGCCGCATGCACTCCGCCGCCGTGGTCACCAAACTTTAAGACGAAACTCTGACCGTCATTCTTATGCTGGATTGGATAGATCTCCCTTGTTTCCAGATCACCTTCATCCCCCTAGGAATAACGAACTGAACTGGAACCGTAGGGGAAATTCCCCAAACAGTGATATTGATGTACGGAGAGCAGAAGAACTGGTACATGAGCGATTGGGTACTGCAAATTTCACGCTTTTCCCACGAAATGGCGTAGTCACGACAAAAGGCGTAGAAGCAGTATGGAATATGGATTCGACACAAGATGTTACGATACACTTGGACTTCGAATGTGATGAGGATATTGAAGCTCATGTGGAAGAGCTTTCTAGACTGAGAAGGCTAGGCAATTTTGAGGCCGCGTTGCAGTATATTGAGTCGTGTCCAGATGAGTGCAGAAACAATATGGACTTTGCTGTCAATTACGCAGATATCTTGTTAATGCAAGGCGATCTTGACTATAAAAAGCTTGAAAAGTTGGGATCAACCTTCCCCAAGATATACCAGCAATGCATAGATTGCGCAATCTTCAAAATGAAATTTGTACGGGCCTCGGGCTCTGATTTCGATTATGACGCATGTAATCTCCTGGAGCTTGAAATGGCTGAGGAGCTGAAGTCAGATTTCCCTCGACTCAATCCAATGCAGGTAAAATCATCAACTACCTTGTTTTTGCATTCTGCTGACATATCTAAGGTAAAACTTCTTTGCAACTGGTTGCGGTTAGATGAAGCATCCAATATAGCAAAGAGAGTTTCCACAGCCGAATGGAAGACCCTCTACAATCATCTTGCGTCCAAAAATCGTGTCTCAGATATGCGAGATCTGTTCCACACAATGTCAGAAAGCGATGTCATGTCCGCAATCCATGGCTGGTTTGAAATGAATCTGGTTTCCGAGAACTCCATCAGCAATTTTGTCACACTATGGACCGAATCACGCGACGAATTTACAGACATTGCTCTTCTTGATGTGTTGGCCTCAATGTGTTTACAAATATTCTTGAATTACGTGTACCCTCGCAAAGAATATGTAAGGCACGCTAGTCAATGTATAGAATATGCTCGGCAATTCGCCAATTCTGTCAGTAGCAACAGTCCCGAAGATATTAAATCCGAGTCCTACTTGACATGGATCTTGGCAGAGGAGAAATTGTCGAGAATCCTAAAAAGGAGTGAGCCCCGCTTAATTAACCATTTCAGAGGTTTTCCTGGTATTGTCATTTGGCAACGCGATCTTCCAATTTATGTTCCCTTCTCGAATGAAAACCCAGGTTGGGTCACAGATGAGCCACTGAGACGATCCGATGATCTGCTGGAACTCGGACTGAATACAGCACGGGAATTGGGCAACTTTTCGTTGGAAGGGAAATTCTTAGAAGAAATCATTCTGGGTTCCCAGGCACCGCTAGAACTATTGAGAGAGAGAGCGCGCCTGCAGAAAGATGTTCAAGGATATCGGCAAGGCTATCTTGCAACATGTCTGACAAGGTATCTTGTGGCAGCAAATGAAACCGTGCAAAGAGAACTGTACGATGACTTAAGCAATTTTGATGATGAAGAAATCGGATTTCCTGCTGACCGTGGTGATGCTATCATGTTGAAATGGTGTCAGAACAGAATTCAAAGAGCATTATGCATCTCTCTCAGGGGGACCAAGGAACAGCTGGACATTCATACGCGGAAAGAAGTTTTTTTGCATAAGAAGGTTTCAGAGAATCACCCTGAACTTTTTGAAAGCAATATGAGAGCAATGGCCGTGAATGAACAGAACGATTCTTCTTTGAGAATTGGTCGGAATCATAATGATATTTCGTACCTTTGGTATGAGAAATCCTCTGTTGCTAAGGACGAAAGATATTGGGAGAACAGACCAAGAAGAATGTTTGAAAGTATAAATAGTGATAAGATCGAGCTTTCAAGAGAAGAAATGCAGTCGGAGAGCGATATGAATGAATCAGAGGAAAGAATATACTCAACTGAAAGAGATAGAAGGGCGCAAGGGAAGAAAACTGCACGATCCTTGGGAAAACACGTCTCTGCACCACAGCAGGCTAATGGAACCCATGTTAATGCGATAGGGCAGGAAGGGGGCCGAGGGTCATTATATGGGAACACAAGCGATGAATACGACATTCATGATGAAGATGATCCACATCACATGATCGCTCAAAATAAACACAATACAGATGCATATCAATCAGAAACCTCTGTATATTACAGCGATCAAGAATCGCTTGATAATAGATGATAGAAGTATGACATAGAGTATAGCAGGCGAGTCAACAGAAGGAGAGACATCGATTAGTACCATAGCTAGCTTTCACATGCTTCAGTCAATCAATCACTATGGCTTGTATGTATCTATTGAAGGCGAGGCTAAAAACTCCTAGCGTCATCAAGTTATTTTCTTATCTTCTCCCATCTCATTATCTACTAGTTTCTGTCATGCTCTACGTTTCGATGGCCGATAATCAATTTCCTCTCCTGGGATGTGAGGATATCGATATTCACCAAAATCATCTTTCTCACAAGTATTTTTTCACTCTTTGGGTTTGATATCTTTTTTTCATTTCATCTCATCCTATATTTCAATTTCGAATCGATCATCTTGTTCATCTTGTGAAGTACCCTTTATATCATCCGATCCAATTCCACTTCTCAACTTCTAATTAATTACTCTATCCTCTGTTCTAAGGGAGGAGAGAATAAAGGTTTCAGAAAATAAATGGCACATTATCTAGCAGAGTTCCTGGAAAGTCTAAACTGCAAGGAAATATTATTGTTTCATTAACGTTGTCGATGAGAATAACATCATCGAAGTAACTATAGAAATTTTTATTATTAGTCTCAGTAACATTTCGATGTTTTTGTGGAAATTCCCCCCTCAAAATATACTGTATAAGTCTGCACCCCCACATATCGGACACCCCCACATTTCGGACACTTCAAAAACTGAATTTATATACATTTCAAACTTCAATTGTTCAACGACCCTT